>CM054123.1:73584449-73827411 GCA_028751855.1 Ambrosia trifida | reverse complement strand
ATGATAAAATAAAAATAATTCAACAATAAGGTATTCTTTTTATTTTTATTAATTTTTTTTGAGCCGTAAATATTATAAAAACAAGCTAGCAAAACGCTAGCTATAAAACCGGAAGCTTACACATAAAGGAGCAGATTTTTAATCCAATACTGAGGAGATTTTAAGCATAAAAAACGCACTTTAGGCAACTTTCGACATGGTCGACCCATTATCCATTTCTTATAAGCTAATTTTATAGTTTCATGTGTTACAGAAACCATAACCCTTTTTTTTTTTTTTGTTTTAAAGGTTTGTGAAAAAGAAATTCGAAGAGTTATACTATCAAAACGTGACATGTGATCACCAGGACCGTGTGTTCAAGATCTACCGAACAACTGCTCTCGACCAGAAACTTGTGAAGAAAACATTCAAACTGGTAGATGAAACCCTAAGAAGGAGAAACCTCTTTGAAGCTGGTTTATTGTGACAATGACCCCATTTTCGCATGCTACAAAAATGTCAATATTTCAGTAAAAAGCTTTCATCAAATTTAATTTTATTTTTGACAATGAGATCTACAAAATCAATCAGTATGGTAATTCACAGGTTTTAAAATATGATTTTATTTCTTACTGTCCCATTTCCGTTTGTTACCCGCGACCTTTTTACATATGTTTTCGCCATGTATGTAGCTTTCTTGGTGAAAGATGAATGTTAAGTCTATGATTATACATCTCTTTTGACTTTTTAACTTTATAAATTTCTTGTGGGTAACCTGAAGTTGTACCAGACGACGTTTAGGCGATTTCACGATGTTATGCTATGTTTAAAAAAAGTTGAGTCGTGTAAATGTTTTGAAAAAGCGGTCTGGCAAGTTGACGCAGGAAAGGAGCGTTGCTGTTGGTTTCGGTTACAAGCTAATGGACCGGAGATTAACTGGTTGGTTTTGAGCGAATGGGAAGAAAAGCGAGAGTTTTTTGATGAATTAGTGTATTTTTTTCAAAGTTTTTGTGCCTTTGGTGGTTGTCAGACTTGAATTTGCGTTTTTGGGACTTCCGCAATCTAAGATTGCGGAAGTGATGACATGTACAATGAGTTGGACAAAAGCACATTGCCATGTCAACCACTTCCGCAATCTTAGATTGCGGAAGTCCTAAAAAACACATTGCCAGTCAGCTTCATTAAGTCCATCGTCGTTGCTTTTTGCTGAGTCACATTGCCATGTCAACCACTTCCGCAATCTTAGATTGCGGAAGTCCCATTTTCACAATTTGAAGTCTGACAACAACCAAAGTCACAAAAAGGTTGGGAAAAAACGCTATTTCATCAAAAAACTCAGAAAAGCGATGAAAACCGGAGGAAAACTGGTTATGACCGGTGGTTATCAACCTATCCGGGTGACTCGTAGATAATTATTGGGTCAAATTAATATTTTTTTATCAAACAAATACAAAATGACATAGTTATGTGACAAACTAGGGTCAACATTAACAACTTTAGTTGCAACAAGGGACCGTCCCAATTTTGTCTAAAGATTGATGTCTACAAGCAACATAATAATCGATTAAAAGAAACGTAAAATAAATTTAACCATTCAATTATTCTGTTTTCATTCAATATTCGTTATATTATCAATCATAGTATTTCATATAATTGAGATGTGAACCTTAAGACTAAACGTTCACGCTTGAATATCTTATGTGAAAACGTGAACACAATACATCATATTGTTTTTCAGATAAAAATATAGATTAAGAAATGTATAATTATTATTATTATAACTTAATTTGAATGCTTATGTTACATTTTTAATATGTTTTGTGATAATAATTTTAACAAAGATATATCAAAATAGTAAGGTAAAAAATAAGTTTGAGAGTAAAAAAATATTGGTGTTGATAAACTGATGTAATATCAGGTCTTATTTGTCTGGCTTTCTAATTTTGAATATAGGTTACATGTTAAAATGGGTCTTGAGGACGTAGCCTCAAGGACCACTATCGAGTGATCGAGTTAGTATTGTGTATATTGGTTGGTCTTGTGCGTGTATATTATGGGTGTGAGATTGATGAGCACTTGGGAGGAGATAGTAGCATAGGAAGTGAGCGCGAAGCGCCGCTACATGGTACGCAAGTCGAACCCCTCATCAATGGATCAGATCTAACGAGTCCAACATACACAAGCCTAGACACGTGCATTGGGTCCATTGGCGAAGCATTGTAGGGGCGGGAGGGGGGCGACCGACCCCCCCCGAATTTTCCCGCGCAGAAGTTCCGATTATATAGTATTTGTATAGAAAAATTTGGAAATATAGGGTTTCGACCCCCCGGAACTGGTTTTCGACCCCCCGAAACTAGTAACTTCCGACCCCCCGAACCTTTGGGTCAAGCTTCGCCACTGATTGGGTCTGATGCGAAGTATTATATTATGGGGCTTATAATGACTGATTCAAGATATGTAGATTGATTGAGATTGGGAGCAAACAAATCATAGTTAAAAGCAAGCATAAATTATCTAACTTTATTTTGAAAATCTTCGTAATATTTCAAAATTTTATATTCATAATAGATGATACGACTCACGTTATTACTTAAAATAATAAACACTAGAAATATAATATATCTGAAACCCACCACCACCACACACCATACTCAATTTAGTTTTAAATTTTGTTAAGAAAACAATATTTTGACGTTATTTAAACCTCAAAGGTCGTCTAACAAAATTATTCTAATCTTTTAATTTTCGATTATATTTCATTTTTAATTTTATTAAAGAAGTATCCTCAACTAAAGTTACAACTTATACAACTGTGTTAAGACATCAACATGTTCAACTCTATTCTTCCAATAAAAGGTCATTGAAGGTTTTGTCGCAATTATCGAAACAATATATTGATAAATCGATTATACAAAAATAGATCAATATTATTACATGGTCCACTCTTTCTTGAACCAAATATGCCCGAAATGAATACGTGGTTCATCCCCGTTATGTATCTAGCCAATATTTTTATAATCATTCATGACCTCTTGACTATTCTTATAATGCCAATTTTTTATATTTTTATAACCTTTTCAATTACCATAGTCAATTGACTTTTATGTACAATAAGTCAGTTCTGGGTGACTATATAATCAATATTCTTTAAAAATAACATGACAACTAAAATAAAACGTGACAAATTGAGAAAAAAAAAAAAGGATTGTAGTAAACCTGCTGCAGCCTTTGACCATTTCTACAAAAGTGATTTAGAACAACACTATAAGGTCCTAATATTAGTTTGGGTTTGTTCCGGGGCATCTTTGGGCCAATTTCAGGTCGAACCTTTTGAACATACTTAGCTCAACGGATCATGTACCTGTTAACCTCTAACAAGTTTATTTTATACATTTTAAAATTATGTTTTTTTTCATAACTTAAACTAACCAGATGTTATGTAAAAAGATAAACGAAAAATGAGCATATGATATTCTATAATTTAACCGTACTTGTTGTATATACATTTGTATTTTTTTTTGTTATAAATTAATAACTTTAGATCATTAATACACAAAACTAACACAAAGTCAAAATTTCTATTTAAACGAGTCGTGTTGGTGTTAACCTGCGAAAACTTGTGCTGTGTGTAAGTATCTGACATGAATGTCAGCTTTGTGTCGCCACATGTCAATCGCAAACACAGTTCAATTCACACCTATAATAAAAAAGCCGGATTTAGTTTACTTGTCAACAGCTCTTTCTTTAGTTTTTATAAATTTATAAACGTACTATAAATACTATATAAAACTATTTTGTTGATACATATGAATATATTTCATATTTATAAACGGAGAAAATTACAGTTTTCGTCCATGTGGTTTGCCTAAACTAACAGGTTCAGCACAGGCTTAACACTCAGGCTTAACGGTGTACGTGAGGGTGATGTAACGGCAGATAGACGGACGTTAGAAGGAGGGACGTAAACTGTTAGAAAACGAAATCACAGAGACTCAGGATGTTATACCTGGGCTGAACCTGTTAGTTTAGGCAAACCACAAAGACGAAAACTACAATTTTCTCTTATAAACCTTACCTTAGTATACGAGGGGTGTAGATATAAATCTTGTAAACCTTCAGGGCATTTATGTAAAGCGTAAAACAAGAGAAATCAGCGAAAAGGCCTGGCCCACGCTCCCACAAAAGCGTGTATATACACGTTCCTCAGTTGGTTCACCACCTTTATATATTTGCATTTTCCATTTACGGTCCAAAAGTAAAACCCATGTACAAAATTGACCCCTCTAACTTTAGTATTGTGTTCAAAGTAGGTCTCCAAGTCTTCGGAAGACTCTCCACGCGCCTTGACCTAGGCGACAAACAAGTTTTCTATATAAATTTCTAATCTCGACATTGTGTTGTGTATTAAGGTGTTCAACCTTTAGACAACGTGGACAAGATGCATATGTTATCCCACAATGCTATTGGATGGTGGCGTGTGTTTATAAAACCACTTTTCCTAATATAAAAAAAAAAAACTCCAATATACATGTTATATGATAGTTGTTAACTATCAGCACGATATGACAGAGAACATAAACACTTTTAAGGGTGTGTATAATTCAGTTTAGTTTGGTTATTAGTCTCCCCATAACTAAAGTCATTGGTTAAGCAAACTTATTAACCAGTCGATTAATTGGTTCAGTTTATGTTGTAAGTTTGTCGATTTGTAGTTTGGTTTAGTTAATTTTTGTTAATAACTAAAACCAAACTTTAGCTCAAATTTTCGATTACAAGTACATAAAATAGGGGAATAAATATATCAAATGAAGGTATAACAACAAAGAGTTACCTTGTGTCTTGAATCTCCCAGAAAACCCAAGTGTCTTTTTGTTATTAGGTGAAATGTGAGAGGGTTAGCGTTAGGGTTAGGGTTAGGGTTAGGGTTGTGCCTCAATTTTATATATCTTTTAGCAGAAGATAGGGGTGTTCATGAGCCGAGCCACGCCAAACTCAGGCTCGGCTCGACTCGGATTTGAAACCGAGCTTAAAATTTAAGCTTAAGCTCAGCTTGGTTTTTAATCGAGTCGGCTCAGTTTGCTTTGGCTCGAATTTGAAAATAAAGATTAAAAATAACTTTCAAAATTCAATAGTCTAAAATATTATTCATTAGTTTCAAATAACACATTCAAAATAAGTTCAACTTACTACATTACAAGCTAAAATCAAGTTCAATCAAATACAAAATAAATTTTAAATTTCAATGAAATACAATAAAAGTTAATCAGCATACGAATTAACCCCCAAATATGCAATAGATGTCCGATTGCACTTCTAAATATTGATATCTTTGAAATCAAAATCACTATTAAGTTTGATAACTTGAGTACTTACACAATTTTCATTATACTAAAGTTTAATAAAATAACATAATTAGCTTTTAATTCAATCCCAAACACACAATTGTTATACTATCATTAACTAACATTAAATATGTAACATGTTCTATCTCTTTTTAAAATTTTATAGTATATTATACGTATATAACGATAATTGATATTAAAAATCATAATTATCTGAGCCAAACCGAGTCAGCTCGGCTCAGTTTCAAACCGAGCCAAATCGAGCTAGTCTTTTCCGATCTAAATTCGAGCGAGCTTCAAGTGAGCTCCGAACAACGAGCTTTTTTTGGAATTCAAGTTACAGCTAATCAAGTTATTTAAATAAACTCAATATTGCCTTTGATCCAAGTACTCAGGTTAATTCGTATGTTGATAAACTTATACTGTATTCCGTTGAAATTTGAGACTTATTTTGTATTTGCTTGAACTTGATTTTTGCTTGTAATGTATTAAGTTGAACTTATTTTAAATGTGTTATTTTTAACTATTGAATAACATTTTAAACTATTGAATTTTGAAAGCCATTTTTTATTTCCTTTTAAATTCGAGCCAAACCAAGCTGAGCCGAGTCGGCTCGGTTTAAAACCAAGCTGAGCTCGAGCTTTGATTTTCAACTCGGTTTCAAATTCGAGCCAAGCCAAGCCAGCTTGGTTTATAACCAATCCGAGCGCGAGCTTAACCTGGCTCAGCTCCGTTCAGCTCATGATCAGCCCTAGTCACAGAAGATGACTTTATTGTAATTTCCTTCATATAAAGGGCATTTCCAAAAACCCATATAAACCTTGAGGGAAAATTTTATAAAAAAATATTCGTTCATACATATACATACATAGTTTGTTAGAGAAGAGAGAGACACCTTTGCACGCCTAAACAGGACCCGAATCTTCCTTCGTTAATCCCATTAACAAAACCCCAATTCCTTTTCTTTCTTTGGTTTAACCAAAACAAATCCTAATCAAACTTTCATTAACAAAACCCCATTCTTTCATTCCTCTTCCCAAAACATCAAGAAACACGATCAAAAGTTTTTTATTTTTTTATTTATTTTTTATTTATTTATTTATTCAATTATTTATTACTCATACTCATTCATTGTTCTTAAAATCTGTCTTTCTTGGACTCAAAATCACTACCAATCCTCTTAATTTGATGCATTGCATTCAGTTATAATTTCAGGTTCGTCTTTTGTTTTTTTTTTGGTTATTTGTGTTCATAATTTGCTTTTTAATTTGGTGTTTATTTGGTTTGTTTTGTAGTAATTTTTCATATAGAGATTGGTGCATTTGTTTGTTGTTGTCTTTATAATCTATTGATACCAAAGTGATATTATAGTGCCATTAAGATACACATTTGATTAAAGTTTATAACTTTATTACAGGGTTTATATAAATGTCAAATCTTTATATGAAGTAATGGTTACATATGTGATCAGTGGCAGTGGCGAAGCTTAAATTTTAAGATGGTGGGGCCGAAAGTCACGAGACCCAAATTTACGTAATATCAAATCAAATCGGTGGGGGCTGGGGTTAAAATATACAAAATTTGTAGACAAAAATGGGGAAATTTACATTGCTGAGCCAAAAAAACGGCGGGGGCTGGGGCACGTCCGGGCCCTTCTTAAGCTTCCCCTATATGTAGGGGCGAAGTTTGGTTCTCGAATCGGGAGGGGCCGGACTCAATTTTTTTTTATCGGTAGTGGCAAATCAGCGGGGGACGGACTCAACCTGGACTTGATTTACCTACGAAAATCGCAAATTTATACCACTGCGCCAAAAGGGGGGGGGGGGGGACCCCTGGCCCTCAACATCATTCCCCCCTGCCTGTATGTGATATGCTTAAGGTTTAAACTTTTTGGAGGCAGTCATTTACAAGTTGATTGATTTAATTGCAGGTGTGCTGAATATATGTTTTTATGAAATCTTGAATTAGAGGCAAAAAAAAAAGACTTTAATTCATTGCTTATGGATCTTGATGATGGGCAGCCTAAGTTCGTTCCAGTAGCATCGGTTTCCTCTAGTCAATATTTATACCATATAAGTTCATTAATAGACACTTCGCCTTATCATTCGAGACAACGGGAAAAACCTGGAATCCTTGCTCTTCAAGAAACTTTTAGGTACATTGCAAAGTTTACGGATAAGGTACTGTTTTGGCGTGCTAGTTGGTCGAATTCAAATATGAGCTCAAAAAGGAGTGAACTTTCTGTCGATTCCAATTATGTTTCTAGTAATAGTCATGGTTTCCCAAGATTTTTTATCAATTACAATAGAAAAGCGCTTGAGATTCCGGAACTTTTTAACAAGTTTTCGAGGGTTGCGATAAAAGAATTGCTGGGAAAGGCTAAAGATCTTCAGTTCATTCCTGCAATATTGTTAGCGGGTAATTTAGTTCCACCACTTGACAATCTGTGAGCTCTCATCTATTTTCTGTCTTCCTTTATTAGTTTAAATCTTATATGCGATAAGAAATGCTCTAAATAGTGGTTTTAATGTCGTTTTTCTTTGTTTATGTTTATGAACTAGATCACGGGATTTTCTTGCTGTTTCAAATGAAAATGTCAATGCAGTTGTTGGGAGATCCATGAATCATGGTCCTTGTAAGGTTGTGCAACGAAGATGTGGTGATGTTGATGGGAATTTAAATTGTTCAACACGTGCAGTCGAACCAAGAACTGGTATTGAGTTTCCAAATATATCGGATAATGTTTTTGGAGCGAGTAATTCAAGTTTAAATACAGAGGTAGATCATTTTAATTCCGTTGTTTTTTTTTCGTCCTTTTGGTTTCTTGGTAACTCATTATAATCAGACTCGGTCTATGGGTCTATGTTTCAGGTTCTTGTTGGAACTGGATCGAAAATAATGAAAATAATCCAGTTAAAATTGAAGCTCTATGCTTTTGGCTTTTGTAAGTAAACTTGAAGATTAACTTATAATATCAGTCTGTATCATTTAGTAACTCTTGTTACCGTAATTTTTTAGATGTTCACCCTTATGATGTCTGTAACAAGTTGGGTTCAAAATATGCATCTTTACCAGAGAATGAAGTGACCAAGCATCATAACTTTTACACTGATCTTCTAAGGTATGCCATTGTAATTTGTATGACACTTCATGTCCCAAGTCCTAACAGAAACTAATGTTCGACTCGAAACATATAAATTGAGAAAATCTTTTATCTTTTTGAGATATCAGTCAGTCAGAAGTTATTGCCAGTACATGATTATGGTAATCGGAAATTATTTTGTTATTTGACATTGAAAGTATCAAATTTATAAGTTTATGGAAACATTCAGCTTTTTTTTTTTCGTGAATTTCTATAAATATTTTTCTAATGACACTCGTTTTATTAATGAAATAGGTCATGATGAGAAGACACGCTAAATTGTAGTTGTATTTCTGTTGTATGTTATGAAATATAACTGCAGAAATGATATCCAAACAGCGCGTTTATAGTTTTTTTAGAATATCGTTTCTCGTTTGTACATTTTATATTAGATTGGGAGTGAATGTATTCAAACATGTACCTTATTTGACATTTTCTTTAAAATAAAGTTTTTGATGTGGTGCTGCAGGGAGGACATAAGCATGTCTATTAGGCTTGTAGTCAGCTGTAATGGAATTAAAATCAGTACAGTTAGAGAGTGAGTTCAATTTCTATTACATAAATCATATGAAAAAAGTTTAACTAGAATACGAGTCCATTTTTAGACTTCTGTAATTCCTTATTGTTATTTCACATTAAAGACTATATGATAATGCATATTGCATATATGTAATTTTCACCATATTGATTCTTTGATTTGTAATTTATGTCTTGCAGTGCGTTTGAGAAATCACTTCGAGCCCGATTGATTAAGGTGAAGCAACTCAGAGATATTCAATTTCATAACACGAAAGTTAATCTGTTATATTTATCAGTTTTTTTTTTTTTTTTTTTTTTTTTTTAATATTGTGTGTATGTGTTTGTGTTACAGATGAATCCAGACACCGATTATGATTGCTTAAGAAGTTTTAGTTCCCTTTTCTCAGATGATATTCCAATACGTGCGGTAATAATTTGATATATATATATATATGTGTGTGTGTGTGTCTGTTCTACCTATTCTTGTGATTAATGCTAGCAATCTTCAGGGAACAACGATAAAATTTCAGAGGACCGCTGATGGACATTTTGTTACTGAGAGTGAGTGTCACTGTAATCCATGCTTGACATGTATTCGTTTATAAGTTAATAACGTGGTTGACCCGTTGACAATGCTTTGACCTGGGCTGGACCTGCCAGGCTAATATTGCCCCGTCATTTTATGAATATCTATGACCCCTCATCGTTTTCTCAGCTACCTCCTGCAATAATTAACTAAACCAATAAACCCTGTTTACTGTAACAATAAGATAATAATTCAACATCTTTTTGGTTTACCCTTTTCTTTGTATTTATGCAGTTGAAGGCAATCGGATTGGTGCGGTTCACAGCAGGGATTTGTGCAGTAAGTCTTTTATTTATTTCTGTCACCTGCACTGTCTTTGCATCTTTTCTGTGTTCATGAAATTGTTTTATATACACAGTTTATTCTTAAAAAAAAATCCTCTAAAAAAATTTGTGAAGCTCTACTCAAGAAGCACCTTTTATATATAACACATTAAAATACTGGCAAAAAATAGACGGGTCAAACGTGTTGAAAGTCGCCCAAAGTGTATGTTTAACGCTTAAAAAATAGTTTTTTCCAACTCAAAAACTTGGATTATTATTGAACTAATATTATTTCCGCAATTTGTCACGCTGTATATGTTATAATTAAAAAAAATACACAAAACATTCAGGTCTCCCCAACTTGACCCGTTTGACTAGTACGACAGAAGTATACGTCTTGAACCGTTGCCATACCCACCTAACCCACTCATCCGGATAATGTACTTGACTAATTCTTGTATTCGACGAATTCTTGTATACAGGGGCTTTCTTTGACATGTACATTGGAGATGGGCCTGTTTCGGAGCAGACGAAAACAGAGATAGGAGAAAATGTCACGAATATAATGAGAAGATGCTAATTAACGCATCCTGCTCTTTTCTAGCATATTTTATATTTAACAAATGTGTAGCTCATTTGGTAAATGGTCCTATTGAAAGTTTAAAATAGATCATTATTTTCTAGCAAAATTATACTTGAGTTAAGGACTCTGCTATAGTTTTATGACGTTAACAAACATTAAGACCTGTTAGACTAACATCAAAATGTTTCAATTATGTACCTAAACTTGAAATTGACGAATGTGTATATGACTCGTATATGTGTTCATGTTAAAGATATCATCTCACAGATTCAACGTAACCCGAATATGACTTGTATAACCCGACTCGTATAATCAGATTATCTACATTTTGTAATGAGCATATTGTATCATTTAAAATGGGTTGATCGATCAATGTATTTATCGGTCCATCTAAAAACAAAAGTATAACTCAAATTCAACATGTTATCAAATGTGTTAAACATGCTAACTCGAATATGACATGTTTATAACCAACTCTAGCACTATGTTCCAGAGTTTCATTAAATGATGGAAGAGAAAGGATTAAGAAGGAAGTGGGGAAAAAATGTGTTCCAGAGTTTTTTGTAGAAGGGAATGAGAGGGATAATAAGGAGGATTTTAGTGTGATTTTCAATCTTTCCGATTTGGAAGGAATTGGAGAGAAAGGAAGAGGAGGGGGATCCTTTCTCTTCCATCCTTTAATGAAACTCGGGAACACAGTGTAGGTCTGTAAACGATTTTGTATTACTAAAAACCCTGTTATTAATTGGTTATATTTATACAAGTAGCTAAACCCCAATTTATGTTTATATTTATATAAATATAACTTCTTATGTAATTACTAAAACTTAAATGAGCATAAACGAACATAAATAAACGAACATAAATGCACGGTCACGAACATAAATGAACGAACAATATGCTCGTTCATTTAACTAAACGGATTCCTCCTATTTTCGCTTTTTCCGCTAGGGATCTCCTGGAGCTTCACTCGTTCTCGGGGTTTCAAGATTTAGCCCTAGAGGTCTTTCAGGGTCTAGTTATCATTGGGTGTTGGAGTATGTGGAGAGCGATGAACGATTTGAAATTCAATAACAAGACACTGCGGATGGAAGAGATTATAGTTAAGGTTAAGTCGGTGGGTTTTCTTTGGGTCAAGAATAGCCTGAATAGGACTAAGTTCAAGTCTTTGTCTTGGTCTAAATGATGTAATTTTGATTTGACGCAGTTTGTATAGTTTGTTCGACAAGGTTGGCCGGTTTTAATAAATTTCACTTAAAAAAAAAAAAAACTAAACCATCGGGGGTTGACAGGCTCGCTAGTCACTACACCAGACGGTCCCGTCCATTCCAAAATAAACCCTAGCTTTTGCTTGAAAGTGTTAACAACCTTTAATCTATCTATCTATACATATAATAAACCGAAGCATTTTTTATGACATGACACTCAAGGGGTGAATATAATAAACCAAAGCATTTTTGATGACATAACACTCAAGGAGGCATTCTCCCCCCTTGAGTGTGCCATGTGTCATCCTATCCTATATTTATATTTGTGTTATTATTTAATCGCGACGAAGAAACCATCACAACAAGATAACACAACAACTGATTGCAACATATTCATCAGGTATATCCTATACTCCTTTTTATTCCCTTATTTTATGCAATTATATGTTCGTAATCTGCAATTGTTAAGCACCCTTTTTGTTCCTGTTTAATTCGCTGAACAACTGATGATAATTTCGTTATTATGACTAAATTAATGATTTTTTTTGTTCCGAATTGTTGTAGGTAGACCTATTTTTTTATTAATAATTTAAGCTTAATTTAGGGTTTAGTTGCTTTGGGTAGAGAGATAGATACCTAAATTTTTAGGGCTTTTTATTTTAACTATGTTGTACAGTTTGCTTCTTTATGGATTATAAGTGTTTCTTAAACAAATTGATAGCTTAGAACATATACAGCTACAAACTGAGAGTTGTTTTTGAAGATTTGTAACAAAATTATTGTAAGTAGGTAAAAGCATTACGTTTTTGTTTGTTTAAGGACAACGCGCCTAAGATTTGAATTTGGCGTAGGGGTTTTCTTTAATCAAAGAATCTACATCAGGTAACTTTTTTAGTTGTGTCATATGTTTCATCAATAATCAGTAGCGATTATGTGAATTATTACATCTTATTATTATTGATAAAAGTGGATGAATCTGGTGATCTGGTCGTTTGTCGAAGGTTTACAGTTTTGTTTTGTTTTGTTAATTTTGATATTATAATAATAATCTGGGGCTGTGATTGCGTATTGTTGAAACATTGTTACTAACTCTTTCGGATCTGTAAAATAATATTGTAATATAATAATCTGTAACGATTTTGTGAATTTCTTATAAACATTCACTCATAATAGTAGTTTATGGTTATTATTAGTGATATAATGGATGAATCTGGTGTTTGTTAATTGCGATTGTATTTTGGTTCGGTAAAACAGTTATTCGTAGTTTAATTGCGATTATTTTCTCTTTAAAGGTTGTTGTTATGGGTTTGGAATGTTGTTGTGTAGCATCTTGTCATTGTGTTGCTCTGGATGTTGATGGACGTTATCTTTTACTAACTTTTGATATGCATCAGGGATCAAGAGGTGAGGCACTTTGTTTGGCAAGTATGCAAAGGAGACACACATACATGTCAAGGAAAAAAAAACAGAAGTTCATCTTGAGCTTGGTTTAACATTTGTGCTTATTTTTTTGCCTACCAGCAGTCCCCAGCATTGCTCAAGTTAAAGTAGCATAATCTGCCTTTTTTTCGCCAATTGTAGGTGCAGGCCGTTTGGAAGTTGACACATAGATGTCATTTTTATAGTTTGGATACTTCTAATTTTATTCAACTTACTTTGATTTGTCAACCCGGGACGCTCCCGGGGTATAAGCTAGTTAATTATGTTTTATTTACACATCTGATAGATTACCCATATGTTCACTAATAATCGACGACAAGAGGAGCGTACCGGAAAATATGGCACTCCTAGGCTACACTATCTTCAGGTCTCATTTTCATTAATCTACCAATTTTATTTCAGCAATCTTTTTTATTATTATTATTAATTTTTTATATGTTTGTAGGAACTTGTAGGCCAGTTTCAGAATGCCTCTAATGAAGGTATGTCATACACTGATTATTTGTGTTTTTTTATTATTAATTAATTTTTTAGTTGATGATTCTTTGTAACTGCAGAGTCGAAGGAGAAAATTGCTGCTAATTTAGCAAACTTTGCATATGATCCCTACAATTATATGTTTCTGCGTCAGGTTATTAATTCTTTCTGTTTCATAGTTTGCACTGTCGATATTTACTTGCTGTACATGACAACCGTATTCGACTTTAAACAGCTTAATGTTTTGGAGCTTTTCCTTGACTGCGTAACTGAACCCAATGAAAAGCTTATAGAGTTTGGTGCTGGAGGGATCTGCAATTCATGTGTTGGTATGTTTAAACTTAAAACTAGAGGTGCAAAACGGGCGGGTTAGTTTTTTTCGGTAAGCGGCTTCGCTCGGAAAATATACGTGGGATGGGTTTGGTAAAAGGTTTAAGCAGGTAATTTTGGTACAGGTTTGAGTAGACCTCAAAACTCTTTAATAACTCGTGTTGCATATCATGGTTGTTAAAAGCCATCGCCTCTTGCGCCTAGGCCCATTTTTCAGGCGAGGCGAGGCAACTGCGCTTTAAGTCGAGGAAATTGCGCTTTAATTCTCCAGTTTATGGTTTAGGACTTTAGGACTCGCGAGATTGCCAAACTCCGCTGAGGTCTCTAAATTATGGCTAGATTCTAGCCAGATTTCTACTTTTATCTAAGGAAAACTGCTTTTATACACTAATATTTTAAAACTTTTGGTACTAATTAGATGATATTAAATGTTACACAATAGCTTTTGTTATTTTATTTGAAAATAATACCATTTTACTAATACATAATCTATTTTTACTTTTTTCCTTTGTTCGCTTTTTTTTGCCTCATGCCCTCGCCTTGCGCCTAGGGCTGTAAACAAACCAAACGTTCGGTGAACAGTTTGTAAACCGTTCGGCAGGAAGTTCGTTTGTGTCCGTTTGTTTAATAAATGAACAAACACGAACAAAAAAATGCGTTTGATTAACTAAACAAACAAACACGAACAAATGTCTCGTTTGTTCGATTGCGTTCGTGAACGCTCGGCAATGTGTTTGTTTACGTTCGTTTATTTATATCCTTTCGTGTATGTTTGTTTATGTTCGATCACTAGTTAAAACTTAGGATAATTATGAACTTTTGAATTAGAAATATCATGTATTCATGCCTATGCCTAAGTAATTTTAGATAATTATGTCTAAGTTGGTACAATTTGACTTATCGACATTGTTTAATAGATGTACTTTGTCTAACGGTTAATATTAACAATGTTTTTTTTAGTTAGTTGCATATTAAATGTTTGTTTTTGTTTGTTTGTGTTCAAGACCCGTATTCACGAACAGTTTGCAAACAACTGAATTTCTTAACAAACAAACACAAACATAGAATTATGTTCGTTAGTGTGTTCGTGAACGGTTCGTTTGTCCAGGAAACCTTAACAAACAAACACGAACAAAGCCTTGTTCGTGTTCGTTTGGTTCGTTTACAGCCCTACTTGCGCCTAGGCCTTAGGCGAGGCCTACGCGCCTTGAGTGCTCCTAACGTATTTGATAACTATGTTACATATTACTATAATACGATCTATTTTTTTTCTAATAAAGCAAATTAGCAGGTTGTATGAATTTAAATTCATGTTGGGAGCAGTGGCGAGGCTTGACCCGAAGGTTCGGGGGGTCGGAAGTCACTAGTTTCGGGCGTCGAAAACTAGTTTCGGGGGGTCGAAACCCTGTATTTCCAAAATTTTCTATACGAATACTATATAATCGGAACTTCTGCGCGAAAATTCGGGGGGGGGGGGGGGGGGGCGTCCCCGCCTGCCCCAACTAAGCTGCGCCACTGGTTGGGAGATATTTGACCCGTTTGTATTTTTTCGACAAGTTATTTTGTTATAACCTTGTGATGTTTTAGAAAACTTAACCCACATCGATCCATTCGATAATATCTGGATCGGAACGACAACTCCTGGTTAAAACTATTCTAACTTCAAACACATTCGATAGATCTAATAGCTCAAAATATTGAATGATGCCATCTTCACTAACCTTCCTTTTTATGTCTACAGATCCTGCAAATGCTGCAGTAATTACTAAATGTGATGGAATACCTCTTCTTATACAATGCTTATCAAGTCCTGTTAGAAATACGGTAAGAGTTAAAAGAACTATCAGTTTTTTGCATCTTCTATCTTCCTTCCGTCAATTGGCTTATAGATACAACATCACTAAAGCAGTACTAGGCTTCTTGGTTTGAAAAAGGGCGCCTTAGGCGCGCGCTAGCCGCTAGGCTCAAAGCTCAACAAGGCTCAAGCCCTTGCGCTTTTGGTTGCTTAAATTGCTTTTTTCAAAATCCCACGAGTGGCGCGATTTCTTGGCAAAAAATTGACCCTGAGACGCGCGCCACATATATTTTTCCTATTATTGTGCATTAGCTTGTTGTACAACATGATTTTCAGGTAGTACATGTATGTAGTTCCATACTAAATCATATATAAAGCTTACTTGTCTCAAAACATTGGGTAAATGATACTAGAAACCTATAGGACATATATAAAAAGTTATATAATTATTTGCACCTCGGGTACGAAAAGTGGTGCGCTTTTGCGCTTGGCGCCTCAGTTTTAGACATTGTCGCTTTTGTGCGCTTTTCGCTTTTTAAAACCAAGCTAGGCTTGTCTCTAAATAATACGGAATGATTAATTTGATTTGGTCACTCAGTCTGAACACTGGTCTGGTTTTTAAAACTTGGGTCTTTCTGATTCCCTGTTGAACGGGTCAGCTGGGTTGACAGTCATCCAAAGGCATAATGAGTTCCTAAATTATTTTTATTAAAAACGCTATACTATTTTGGTGACAATAAAGTTTTTATCGTCATAGTTGGTGCATAAATTATTTATATAACTAAAAAATGGAAAAGAGAATAGCGTGGGCTGACCCGATCTGTTTTGATCTGCACTCATTTGGACCCAGCATCAAGCCCTCTCATTATAATATTTTACCATCTACATGATCGGTTAGTAGTTGCTGATAACTGCATGCAATTTTATTAAAGTTTGTGGTGTTTGGTAGGTGAATTATGCTCTTGGGGCTCTATATTATCTCTGCAATGAGTCAACTAAAGAAGCCATTTTGAGACCAGAAGTGGTTGATATCATTAAAAGGTATGCAGCTGCTGGTTCAGTTAGTGTTAGCTTCCGTAATCTTGCTCAAGCTTTTATAGATAAGCATGTCCATGAAAACCATTGACTATTATGTTGATTTTTGTTGGTAAGGTAAAAATCTTGATGATTAGTTAAGACTTAAGTAATAATTTTATACAGATTCGAGCAAGCATAAAAAGTATATCTTTTCTATTCTATTTTTTTTCGACGAATAGATATTTATCAAATTAATAATAGTTCCTTCATATAAGAGTTTGTTAGTCTTAATGAGCACCCGCTCTCGATCTTGAATCCAAAATTTGGTGTTAAAATAAGTGTTTATTCTTAAATGATGTAATATAACATGGCATGCAGTCATTCAGGTATGGGGGGTTCTTATGGTTTTAATTAGTTAGCGTAGGTTGTTATACGAAAGTGATGTCATCCTACCACATGGGTACAAGCCATAAAAAGTAGGTTATGATAACATATGGGGGGAGACTTCTACATACTAGAGGCGCAAAAGGAAAAAAAAAACGGTTTGAAACTGGCTAGACCACAAGCCCTGTGGTTACCAGGTAGAGTGAGCAGGTATATATGAATTTGATGTTAATATGAAAAGAGAACTTATATATATGGAGTGTTTGAAATTGCTGTTTACAGTTAGTTTGGGTATTTATTTAAGAAACTTATATCATGCACTGATACACATATGATATACAATCCTTGGTGTTACATATCCTATTGTTGTATCATTTTTCATACCTATCATTTGTTAAATATAAACATAGTGACTGCAGCAAGCAAGGAAAGGCATCAACCCTATCGGCCCTTGTAATAGTGGTAGTTACACAGACCGACTAAACTAGAGAGCCTTGAGCAGTGTTTACAAACGGAAAGGGGAATCAACTACTATAAAACACACAAACGCGTCTAGGATGCACGCACCAAGCGACCAGCCCAACAAGGACTAGGATGAACTCGTGGCCCAGGACACAAACAACTATTCCAGAACATATGAAGGAACGTGCCAGGACAATAACTCCGTTCCATGCCACCACCTTCATGAATCGCCGACTAACTAGGGACCACTAAATAACTAACCAAGAAAGCGACGAGTACTTGGATGTGACCACAGCTCTGATCATAAAAATCTAGGGAAATAAATACATCACTAAATGTGAGAAAAAAAGATACATTGTACTTGAAATATCCGAAACCATACCTTCTACACTTATTCTCCAATCACACAAATACTTATCATAACGTTGGATGGTGGTCACAGAGAGATCCATCTCTCTGTGGCGAGAAGAACTAGGGGTGTAAACGAGCCGAGCGGCTCGCGAGCTACTCGAGATCGACTCGGTAAAAAGCTCGAACGAGCCGAGTCTTATCAAGCTCGAGCCCGAGCTCGAGCCTGAAATAAAGCTCATTTGATTATCGAGCTCGAGCTCGAGTCTCGAATGTAAAGCTTGGCTGGGCTCGTCGAGCCTTATCGAGCTTTGCTTATTTATGTCAATTAATACTATATAGCTCAATTGTATTGCAACCCATGCATTAATTAAATTACTTTGGGCCTTGGGCTTCTTAATTGTCCAAAACGAGCTCATTAATGGTCCAAAACGAGTCCTTAGTAGTCAAAACGAGCTCCTTAATGGTCCAAAACAAGCTCGAGCCGAGCTTGGGCTCGTTTAAACTCTTGCCACATACATTTTTATCGAGCTTTCGAGCCGAGCTTGAGCCCAAAATACAAGGCTCGAATCAAGCTCGAGCTTCTGAAAATTGTCACGAGCCTAGCTCGATAATGCAAGGCTCGAGCTCGGCTCAGCTCGTTTGCACCCTTAAGAAGAACTTGTGTTGTTTTGGTGGTATTAAGCTGTTCAAGTTCATCTTCTCACCCTATGCAACTATCCCAAAAAAATTCGTAACATGCAGTTATTTGAATAATCAGTGCTAGTCAAGTCAGATAGGTGATACACAAGCTAGAATAAAAGAAGTTAGGGGCTTGCTTTATTTTCTGTTTTCAGACTATAAGGAGTGGTGGGGAAAGAGGGAAATGAAGCGCCAACTTCCTTATGTCTCCCGCCGCAAACTTAGATGTAAACCAATAATTTATCACCCATCATACTACCATAGTACCCGTTATGACTACTACTTCCTTTCTACTCTCCTCACATAGGTTACAACCTTCATCGGCTCATGTTATCGATCGTTTATTACCCTCCTTGTTACCCTTGGTTTCTGTTTTCCTAACCCTATAACACTAGCATAGACAAAACTTATTTTTTCTAATAAATCATTTGAAAATAAAAATGCAATTATCTTTAACACCAACCCAATAAATATTTGCAATGAATCGCATTAAGTGCATTTGTAATGGTTGTTAGACTTATAAAGTCAATGAAAAGCCAATAGGCAGCCATATTGAATGCTCTTTACAATTTAATGAAATTTACTATTTTATTTGTAAAAGTTGAGATAGAGCAAGTGGTTGCCGAGTAAATGTAACATCTTTACGTGGAGGGCGGAAATGGGACGGTTACCGTCTCGGCAAAATCTAAGAAGAAGGAACATTCAAATTGAAGACCCATCGTGTATTTTTTGTGGTGAGCTTGAGGAATCTTGTGATCATATATTTACGGAATGTCGAATGGCTTTGGGAGTGTGGCAAGCGATATTGGATTGGTGCAAGGTTCCTCAAATTTACGCTTTTTCGGTAAGGGACCTGTTGGATTGTAATAAACATTGGGGTTTGCAGCGATCAAAGGCGGAAGTATTACATGGAGTGATCATTATAGCACACTGGATGATATGGAAAGCGAGGAACGAGTGGATTTTCTCGAATAAAGATAGTGAAGTGGCGGATGTAAAATCCATAGGTTTTCTTTGGCTTAGAAATATGCATTGAAGCATAAGGGTAGATTGGTTGTCTTGGTGTAACTTTAACGTGATGTAATCATGTTTGCTTTCGCAGCCCTTTCTCTCCTCGAGATAGGGTGGTCCGGCTAGTGTTTTAATGAATTTTACTTCTCAAAAAAAAAATAAAAATAAAAAAAAAATACCACCCACCTTTCTCTCCTCGAGATAGGGTGGTCCGGCTGGTGTTTTAATGAATTTTACTTCTCAAAAAAAAAAAAAAAAAAAAAAAAATACCACCCACCTTTGTGGTGGAGTGGTACCGGGAAGCGAGGGAGAGACACTTGATCCTTGTGGTCATGATTTCGACTCCTGATCCCTCCAGGTTTTACCGGTTCGCTGCTGTCGTGCCTTCGGGCGGGTATGCAGCCCGGGTTTTCCCTGGAACAGGAGACGGGTGGGCTAGAGGGCTCCATGCGTGCGGATTGGGCCGCTACAAGATACGTCTTGTGGGCTACCTTTAGCCAATGAGGGCCGCGCACGGAGTACCCGGCAATACTTTAGTTGGTCGTTAAAAAAAAATTGTATATTCTTTTAATCAATGATCAAATAACTGAAACACAAATAAAATGAAACTGAGAATTTGCAAGATCCCGTTAAACTTATCGATGTTATATATTTAATTGTATCAAACAAATTAATACACTTGAGATTAAGAAAAGACTGAAATACAAGTTTTGTCCTTTAGGTTTGTACCAGATTGCAAGGCATGTCCTTTAACTTTAAAATTGATTGGTTTTGTCCTTTATCTTTTAAAATCTTGCACGTTATGTCCTTTATGGCTAACTTGGTTAGTTTTCTCCGTTAAGTTTGGTCATGTAACTTGCACGTGAGGGTATTTCAGTAAAATCACCCTCTTATCTTCTTCCCCAATTTATCATAAACCCTAACACCCATTTCAATCAACAAATGGTATGCAATCAAGATCAAGACCTTGTTCTTTTGCTCTTTAACCCGTCACCCTCTCTCTCCTCTCTCACACCTCGTCTCTCTCCCTCCTCCCTCTATTACAGCGACGGCTGGCCACCACCCACCTTATGGTGGTGCAAGGCTGTGTTCTTTTGCTCTCAAAACCGTCACCTTCTCTCTCCTCTCTCTCTCTCTCACCTCGTCTCTCTCCCTCCTCCCTCTGTTACAGCGGCAGCCGGCCACCACCCACCTTATGGTGGTGGCGACGCTTGGTTTCAAGCCCAAATCGGGTTGTGGTGGTCGTCTTATGGTGGTGCAAGGCGGTGGGAGGTCCTATGGTTTGGATTTCGGTCTCGATTAAGGTTGATGGGTGCTAGTTGGTTATGGCGGTGAGAGGTCTGATGGTTTGGATTTCGATTCTTTCCTGTAAGTTCTTTTTCTAAATTAGAAATTGTAGCCTTCATTTCCTTTAATTCATTAACTTCCACATTTCCAGTCTCATTACTGTGGTGGCGGTCTGGTGTTGAGATTCGTGCATGTGGTGGTGGCAGGTGGTGGCTGGTGGTGGTGACAGGTGGTGGAGGGTGGCTGGATACCATTTGTTGATTGAAATGGGTGTTAGGGTTTATAATCTATAAATTGGGGAAGAAGATAAGAGGGTGATTTTACTATTATGCCCTCACGTGCAGGTCACATTACCAAACTTAACGGAGAAAACTAACCAAGTTAGCCATAAAGGACATAACGTGTAAGATTTTAAAAGATAAAGGACAAAACCAATCAATTTTAAAGTAAAAGGACATGTCTTGCAATCTGATACAAACCTAAAGGACAAAACTTGTAATTCAGTCTTAAGAAAACTTTGCAAGACAAAGAAATTGCTGCCTTTCAGGAAAAAGAACGTCCGTAAAAGAAGTACGAAATAAGCATTTTCCCACCACTTTCTTTTTTTTTCTTTTATTTGAGAAAGCATCTATTAATAACAAACATACTACTTGGTCCCGATAATTTTAAAATTCTTAACAATACTAATGCATTATAAATTTGTTTGACGAAAGTGATTTGAGAGTGGTAATTAAGAATAACATTAAAAGCCACACAAGAGATCTATCAAAAAATAGTTTCATATGGAACTAATGAAAAGACATATACAATAATCATTTGACATCATACTCGAACAAATACGAACAAATAATCATTTGATATTTGACCCCTACTTTAACTTCCGACACAATGAGCCTTATTAACTTGCTAGTTTTTTTTAGAACGACCAACACAACAACCGCGAGATTCCCACAAGGGGGCTCGGGCAAATTGGCTTCCCTTGCTGGGAGCCCCGCCCGATAGTGGTTCCCGAACCGGGGAAAACCCGATCCCCACCCGTCCGAAGACCCGTTGTGGAGAACCGGTAAAACCCGGGCGAGATCAGGACTCGAACTCCTAACCATTGGATAGGAGTCATCCCTCATTTCTCATTATGTCCTTCAAATGTAGCTAGTGGGAATTGAACCCAAGCCTCCCAAAAGAAACTTAGGCCAACCAACCAACCAACTGAGCTACAAGTGTCGGACTATTAACTTGCTAGTTTAAATTCGGACTTGTTGTAGAGTACTATTAGGATTAATCTTGTTAAACTTAAAAGTTGAAGGATGTTAAATGATTTATTATATTTCTAATTCTAGTCTACAAATGTTTCTTGGACATCAATGTTTGTTTAGTATATATAGGAGTTATAGTTTAGGTTTATGTACCTTCAATTTTAATCAAAGAGTTTTTTTTGTTGTTAAATCCATTGTTTGATTAAGTCGAAAAACGCCTTATTTCTAACACGTACACATTCTATCGACTTGCAATCTTGATTAGAGTATGCACTGCAAAGTTTCTAAAAGACGCGTAGGAATGTCACACGTCTAAAATGTTGTATTTATATCACATGACACTTTAGTTACAACAAAAATCTAAATACGGTTACAACCCTACCAGCTCCCATTCGGTGGAGCCATGTAAGACGCAACCAATATTCGTTTGTTACCATTTTATCTTTGAAATCAAGTAAACAAACTCCTTTTGTGTACGTAAATGCATACGCATGCAAACATAACCATTTCAACTTTAATGCACTTGATTCAATATCTTCCAACCACACTCTCTTCACTTTGTTGTCAACATTTAACCCCTTTAAATACAACCCCACACTCTTACCCACTCTTCACCCAATCATGGCCACAGGAGAGCAACACCTCCTATCAACCGAGATCGTTAACCGAGGCATCGAGTCATCTGGCCCTGATGCCGGTTCCATGACCTTTTCTGTCCGTGTACGTCGTCGGTTGCCTGATTTTGTTCAGTCAGTTAATCTAAAATATGTGAAACTTGGTTACCATTACTTGATTAACCATGGGATCTATTTTGCCGCGGTGCCGGTGCTGGTGTTGGTGTTGGTGTTTGGTGCTGAGATTGGTAGTTTGAGTTGGAAGGAGGTATGGGGGAAGCTATGGGACACTACTGTTGGATATGATTTGGTTACGGTTTTGGTGTTTTTCGCGGTCTTCGTGTTTACTCTCTCGGTTTACTTCTTGTCTCGGCCGCGATCTATCTATCTCGTCGATTTCGCTTGCTTCAAACCGGCTGATGATTTGAAGGTCCGTTTAAATAGTGTTTTTTTAACCCACTAACTCACACGTATTTCTAAATATACCTTTAAATGAACCACTTGGGGACGTATGTCATTCCAACACCTTAATACCTTTAGACTAAAAGCCTTTGTATTTACATTTAATTAAAAAAGTGCTTGTAACCTAGGGTTATCATATGCTTCCCGGCCTTATTAGGTTGAGGGTTCTTGTTAGGAGTGTGTTAATCAGGCCGGTTTATTCGGTTATGAATTTTTTTAGCTTAATCGGAAACCAAATTGAATAGATCCGAATTGTATATATGTCTTATTCAGTTTGGTTATCCGATTAAACCAATTATTATTCAGTTTATTCAATTGAATTTTATTTGATTATCCGAAACATGAAGATCTATAAACCAAATTCACAATTCGGATTCGGCTAGGAACCGAACCGAATTTGATTTATAGCTAACCTAACCTAACCAAATTCAACCTAATAAATAAATTGATTTATTCGGTTCGATTATCCAATTAAACCAGCTATTATTCGATTTATTCAATTGAATTTGGTTAGGTTATCCGGATAAACAAGAATAATGGAACTAATAACCAAACTGAAAACTTATAATAGATTTTCATTCCATGACAGAAAAAATTACATTAAGATAGCAGACAGACGGACAACAAACTGAAAACCTAATATCACAATTCACTTCGGGGTTAATTTTTCGGTTACTATCTAAATTTGCAGGTAACAAAGGAAGAATTCATCGAACTAGCCCGAAAATCAGGAAAATTCGACGAACAAAGTCTCCAATTCCAGAAAAAGATCCTCGAATCATCAGGCATAGGCGACGAAACATACGTCCCAAGATCAATATCATCACCAGACAACACAACAACAATGAAACAAGGACGAGCAGAGGCATCAATGGTAATATTCGGAGCCTTAGACGAACTCTTCAGCAAAACACGTGTCCGTCCAAAAGACGTAGGTGTTCTAGTCGTAAACTGCAGCATCTTCAACCCAACACCATCACTATCTGCCATGATCATCAACCACTACAAAATGAGAGGGAATATATTGAGTTTTAACTTGGGTGGTATGGGGTGCAGTGCTGGGATTATTGCTGTAGATTTGGCGCGAGATATGCTTCATGCAAATAATAATAATGTGGCTGTGGTGGTGAGTACGGAGATGGTCGGGTATAATTGGTATCCTGGTAGAGACCGGTCTATGTTGATACCGAATTGTTATGTTAGGATGGGCTGCTCCGCCGTGTTGTTGTCGAATCGCCGCCGTGACTACCCTCGTGCTAAGTATAGGCTTGAACATATTGTTCGTACGCATAAGGGTGCTGATGATCGGTATTTTAGGTAATTTTTCCCTCCATTTTTGTTTTTATTTTTTTATTTTACAAATATGTGTATTACCATCTTAGATTTCTTGACTAGTTTTAGGATTAATGAGTTTTTTATTTTTATTATACCTGATAAAACGCAAGTAATACTTCATAAAACGCAAGTTATATCTGATAAAAAGATGCAGTTATACATGATAAAACGCAAGTTATACCTGATAAAATGCAAGTTATACCTGATAAAAAAGATGCAACTTTTTACAAATATGTGTATTACCATCTTATATTGACCACGTACTTGTCAACAGGAGTGTGTATCAGGAGGAAGATGAGCAACGGTTTAAAGGGTTGAAAATTAGTAAAGATCTAGTTGAGATAGGTGGTGATGCTCTAAAGACAAACATAACAACTTTGGGTCCATTAGTGCTGCCATTGTCCGAGCAACTACTTTTCTTCGCGACACTTATGAAAAGGTATTTTTCTGGTTCAAAAGGAAAAGGTAACACAACTGCTAAATTCGACACATCTAACAACTCGCAGACAGTGACATCTTCTTCATCTGGGACCAAACCATACATCCCAGACTACAAACTAGCGTTTGAGCACTTCTGTGTCCATGCCGCTAGTAAAACAGTGGTCAATGAGCTCCAACGTAACCTTGGGCTAAGTGATGCCAACATGGAGCCATCTCGTGCCACTCTCCAACGCTTTGGGAACACCTCGAGCAGTAGCATTTGGTATGAGTTGGCATACCTTGAGGCAAAAGGGAGGATCAAACGAGGCGATCGGATTTGGCAATTATCATTTGGGTCAGGCTTTAAATGCAATAGTGCTGTGTGGAAATCCCTTCGTAACATAAAGAAACCTTCAAGCAACAACCCTTGGCTTGATTGCCAAGACAGGTATCCTTTTGAGGCACTTTCTTAAAGTACCTTGTATAAATAAGTGGTTAAATGGTTCTTACAAACTTCTTAATTTCCTGTATTGTGTTTAATTACTACTTTGTGTTGTAACAACTTTTGTTTTGGGATTTGTTAATCGCTATTCGTCTAATGGGAAATTTCTTCAATGGAGAGACCAACTATTCAAAAAACATAAATAAATAAAGATTAATAGAAATTTATTAAATATCTATATTAGACTTTAATACCCTAATCTTAATTACACTTTAATTCTCTTAACTTACTAAACTTTTGCTTATTTAAATGATAATTTTTATTTAATATGAAAGTATATGTTACATGATAAATTAGCTGAGTGCTTTGAATATACAACTCGAAATGAGCCAAGCTCGACCTCTATCACATTAAACGCGAGATCGGCTCGTTAATTACACCCTTCCAATAATTTCTTATAGACCATTTGTTAGTAGAAATTTCAATGGATCACGTGATTTTTTTGGAAGATAACTTTCATTAAACAAACACGGCCAAAAGACTATTTCCAAAACGGAAATAGTCCGAAACCAAAAACCATATTACATAAAAATCGAATTTACACAATTTTTTCAAATCCACCTTATCCTTTTTATACCTATTCGTATACCACAGAAAACCATACGCCTTATCATCTGAAACAACTTGTACCACATTAGGTGTTTTAGCTGTGAAGATCTTCTCGTTCCGTGCCTTCCGGATTCTCCAACATGTAATGATGATAACCCCTTGAAAGATACTACGCTTGATAGTCGAACCTGGAACATATTTGTAAAGATCCAACAGATCTTGGATTTTAAAAGCAAAAATGTTTGGTACATTACACCAATCCAAAATCCCTTGCCAAACTCCAATCGAAAAGGCGCATCCTGTAAGCATATGTTCTGCCGACTCATCCATGTCTTCACAAAATGTGCAAAGATCATTTTCCGCATGAATATTCCTCTTCCGCAAGGTAACTTTGGTAGGTATCCTTTCCTTTTCCGCACACCATACAAAAATGTTGCATTTACCCGGAATCCAATTGCACCACACAAGATTATACTGGTTATCCATTGTTGCTGCGTGTGCTAGCCATTTCTTCACATCACTAACAGCAAAGTCTCATGTTTTACTCAAGTTCCAAACCCATCGATCCGGTCTCCTCTTTAAATTCTGATCCTGCAGCAGAGCCGTGCATACATGCAGCTCTTGCAGCTGCTGAATCGAATCAGGAACACTGACCCATTCCCATCTGCAGTATCCAGTTTTCCCCTCGGTACTGAATCTGTCCGAAACTTTAACTCCTTTATCAGCTTCTAGTCTAAAGAGATGCAGAAACTTATCTTTCAATTGTTCTTGACCAACCCAATAATCAAACCAAAACCGCGTATTCGACCCGTCACCTAAGTCACATAACAACTTACTAGAAATACCATACCCACCAACTGTTAACCTGGCTGTGACATTAACTAAAGTCTTCCAAACGCGTGTAAATCTATTATTGACCGGAATAAGATCCCATCTTCTAGTCAACCCATGAATCACCTCAATAGTTTTTTTCCACATAGCGTTGTGTTCATTCTTGAATCTCCAAATCCACTTAACAAGAAGAGCGTTATTGTTGATACTCAACTTGCTAAGCCCCAAACCCCCTTCTTTTTTCTCTCTCGAGTTACCGTCTCCCATGCCACCCAATGTACTCTTTTTTTCCCTTCACTACCTCCCCACAAAAAATTCCTAACAAGTGATTCCAAGGTTGTAACCACCTTCACTTGCACCCGAAATAATGAGAAGTAATAAGTAGGTAAACTTTCTAGCACCGACTTAATTAGTGTCACTCGACCTCCAATAGATAGCGTATTCGCTTTCCATTTTGATATCCGTTTTAAAAACTTCAATAACGGGATCTCAATTAGCCACTCTATTCATGTTTGCGCCAACTTTAATAAATAAATAAATAAATAATTAAAAGGTATATCCCCCGGTTTACAACCCAACCCTTCGGCCTTCAACAGGACATCCTCCCTATTTTTACAAACACCATATAAAGTAGACTTATTTATGTTAATCTTCATGCCCAAACATAACCTGAACACCTTAAGTATCCGCCTCAAATTGATAAAATTGAAATTCGACCAATCACCTAGAATAATAGCATCATCGGCAAAAAATAAATGGGACATCTCCAAACCTTTATTAGGAAATCGAATGCCATCAAAACAGCCTATCAGGGTCGCTCTTCGAAACAAACTAGATAACGCCTCCATCACAATAAGGAAAAGAAATGGAGAGACCAGGTCGCCTTGATGGATACCTTTCTGACAACTGAATTCAAAAGTTGGCGAACTGTTTACTGATGTGCTAAAAGTAGTTTAATAAAAATAACTAAATTAAACCTAATACTCTAGACTCTCTAAAACTAAACTACTGACATGCAAGTGAACCTATCGACTCTAGTAAAGCTAAAGTAAGTCCGGATATCGAACCCACAGGACTCTAATGGAAAACGGTAACTAGACTCGAAAACTTATCTAAAACTGAAATAAAACTATTTATTATTTTTAGAGGGGGGTTTACTAAAAACTAAATTCAAGAAAAATAAAGATTAACTAAATAAACTAAACTGAACTTAAGACGTAAACCGAGCTGAACCAAATTCAAATAATGGTGGAAATACTACCTAGGTTAGAATCCTACTCATGACTGACGAACTTTTATGGTTATGGAACTAGCTATGGAACCGGGATCTTTAGATACTAAACTTACAGGATAAACTAGAGGACCCTCGACCCTTCTCAAGGAGAAACCTAAGGTTACCTATAAGCCGTTAAACCACCGATTGAGAGGTTACCCTTACAGGCTTACCTACTCTGATGATAAAGTACCCGCTAGACAGTCTACCTTACAGCGCGAAAGCCTCACTACACTAAGGGTGCAAGGGGTAACTATAGAAAACTTGACCTGACTCGATACGCAAGTAGTGGTAAGGAAACTAGGAAGATCTTCTTACAAAGCATCTAAATCTAGCAATTTAACACCCTAGACATATCGACAATCCCGCACCTTACAGCTATTGGAATTGGAAGAATACTTAGAACTACCCAATCAACAAAAATCACTCCTATGGAAAACACTAGCAATTTACCATAAACTAGTTGCTAACACAAAGTCCACAACCTAACACGCATTCATACATGAAAGACATTCACAAAAACGCATGTGGAGTAAATAATTATCAATTGAACAAAACTAAGTACGCATCTACACCAGATCAAAAATAATCAAAGTCTTTACTAAATCATCAACCCATAATCAAAGTTCCAAAAAACCATAAAAAACGTTCATTCAATCATGAGTATTCATCATAACCTAAGTAGTAATGAAAGTCTAGCCAATAAACATGTTCAAAATAAGAATAAAATCAATTCTAAGATCATGAAACATAGTTTGCAATTCAAAAGAACAAAGGAATGAAGAAACCGAATGATTAAAACCCGAATCTCTCAATCCCAATGCTCAAAATCTTGACCCTTCGCCTTTCTCTCACCTCCAAGTGCTCCCAAGCAGCTCTTTTTCGTCCAAAAGTGTAGAATGAAGCTTAAAATTTCGTTCTAGGGTTTTAAAATCCGATTTGGGCTTGAAAAACACAATTTTGGGCTTCCTGGTGGCCATCGCGTAGCACGACGGGGTCCTGGGTAAGTGGTCGCGTCACGCGACGCCCTCAAAGCTGAATCTGCATAGCGCCGCGTGACACGACGGGATGCAAGGGAGTCTGTCGCGTGACACGACGGGATGATTTTTCCAATTTTGTTTATTTTTATCTTATCTTTTCACTTGGGACTCATCCGGGACCTCGTAAAGCACCGTTTATTCATAAATTTGTCTCTTTTGCCATCCGGATTCCTGTGACACATAAAATACTAAATAGAAACTGAAAAATATATATAAACGACACACACTGACTCGATAACGACTCAAAATATGTACAAATAACCGATGTATTTTGCAATACATCAAACATCCCCACACTTATGTTTTTTCGTCCCTGAAAAAGAATTATGCTATGGAATCACAGTTAGGTTTACATCCGGTTTCAAAACATAGGTTACTTAATTAATAATCTACTAACGTGTTGATTGCGATTGCAGGTATACTGATCCTCTTAAACCCAAACCGGTCTCCAAGCCCCTTTTTATTTACGTTAAGTTCACGTTGATTAGTCTATCTAGGGTCTCACTCAAAGGAAGCCACAGTTCCTCCTAATCCTGCCTCAAGCTTATGAAGCTAAAGGAACGACCAATTGACCATTTCCCAACCGTCTTATGTTGAAAACCAAGAGAATTTAAAATCACTTTTTTTTTTCATCATACTTAACTCAGAGGGTGTGACCAATCCAAGTCGCTATCCCAGTGGCCAGGCACCTTAAGCTTCAGCATTTTTTTTTTCAATCTCAGCATACTTAACTCAGAGGGTGTGGCCAATCCAAGTCGCTATCCTAGTGACCAGGCACCTTAAGCCTCAGTATTTTTGCTTTGATTTCTATTTTTTTTAAGTGATTAGAAATTCTGACGGTTTTAAACTTATAACGGTGCTTCTTATGCTATTTTTGGCGGTTTCGGTCTCCCCGTTTCTCCTAGATGAGAACCCACAAAATAGCCTAACATAATTAATTTATTACTTTTCAAAGGAAACCTTTCTACCGGTTGAGCCTACCCACATATCCCAAATCAGACACGTTTTCAATCAATTTTAATCTCTTATTATACATACTATTTGAAAACCGGACACCTAACTTTACCTATCATTTTCCATATTTTATATAATGCAAACTTCAAAATCAGGGACATTTTTTTTTAATTTAATTTTTTTTTTGAATTTTTTTAATAAAGACGACTCTATATACAGACTACACGACAGTTTCCCATCCCCACACTTAAACTTTACATTGCCCTCAATGTAGGAATAGAAAACGACTCAAAAAATAAATAAATTCCGAATACAAAAAAAAAAAAAAAAATACAAAAATAAAAAGACAAGGGCAAATTGGAGAGGACTTAGCTGGTTAATTAACGCGTAAACTCCAAAAACTCTAGTCCAATCCAGCTTGATCGTATAGCATTTCATTCGCGATCGGCTCTGACACAATGATAAACTCTCGGGTTTGCCTTGATAAATGATAACAGCTTCGGAATCACCCGAATGGAAATTGAGTACGGGCGGTGCAATCCAAACCTGCACAAAATGAAACAAACAAAACCCGAGCATAATACCGAACCATACAAAAATAAAAAGACTCAAACAACTAACTTACACTCATAATATAACAACAAACAAGAAGACGTACCTGCTTGGCAAAATGGCGGTGAATGGTGGTAGAACCAAATGGGTAGAAGAAAAAAAAATATGGTTCTCGCTCAATGTGAAGGACACTGGTGATCACAACACGCGTTGCAAGCGAAAAAAAAATATAACTTTCCGGGGTAATAGCTGGTCGCATGAGGCGAACAGGTCAGCCCAGACTCCTCACGTTACGTGAAAAGTCTTTTTTCACAGAAAGTTAATTAATTTTTTTTTAAAAGAAAAATACTCTTATTACCCAAACCTTTACCAAACCTCCCACTCAAAAAAAAAAATATATATATAAAGACAATACATGGGATTCGCTCATGGTGAAATTTCCTCCATCCAGGCAAACACGAAAACCTGCAAACAGACTCAAGACACAAAACAAAAATAAAATAGAAAGATAAAAACCTATGAACAACTATCGAAAGACGGACCACAAATAAAAGAAAAAGCTACAAAAAATAATAAATAAGTATAAATATAAATTTACAAACTCTACAGAGCCTCCCCACACTTAAACTTAATCAGGAGGCTTCTCTTTTATCTGGACCCGATCTAACCCGTTTAATTCCACCCGGTCCTTATTAATTAACAAAATTATATTAGTGGAAGGGAAAAATAATTTAAGCATTTTTAACGGGTCAAACCACCAGAATTTAAACTTACCTGGAATGAACCGGATACGTGGCATATAGCAAGAAGACTGGTCATGTTTGACTTTCACTGGCTTCTTCTTCTCCAACTCATACCAGTCTTTGATCCTCTTCCGGTTCCGATCTTTTCTTTTTCTCTTCTTTGCCCTCTCCCGTGGTGCTGTTGATTTTGAAATTCCATCCATCACTAATACCACGGGCCAGCTATGGTGTGCTTCTTCTACCACCATTTCCGTGGGACGATCCCCACACTGAGTTCTTTCATCTAGTGCAGGTTCGGTCATGTCTCTCGGTTCACCTTCGAGTAGGGCATCCAGGTATGCCATATCTCCATCAGGATCAGACTTCCCTAAATCTTCATAAACAGGCAAACCATCTAACTCCAGATTTAAAAACTCATCCTCTTCAGACAATGAATTCTCACCCATCTCATTGTCTTCCTCTGCACCAAACATCATATCAACGGAATCTCCCAATTCCACTTCTTCTTCAATCCCTTCTTTCCTCATAAACGACCTTTGATACGCCGCCCATTCTTCTTCGTCGTCCTCTTCGTCAGAGTCACTCCCAAAATCATATATAGTAACCTGTGGCACCGGAGGTGGGGCTTCAACGTCCATTTTCGTCTCCGTGATTGGGATGATCTCTTCATCTGACTCATCTGCGTATTCCATGATCGGCTCTTTCCCTTCTTCTGGAAACGTTGGGAACAACTCCCCCAGAGCATTCATGTAACCGAGGTAGTTGCCCTCCTCATCATATGTATAACCAACTTTAGGCAGCTGCTCTTGCTGAACTTTTTCTTCTTCTTCCTTTAATCTCCTAGCAATGTCTTCTACTGTTCGTTGAAGATCTAAAATAGCAGTCTGTCGGTTTTTCAGGATGGTGTCGTGCTCTGCTAACATTTTCTGAGTATTTTCATCTTTAGCAACTAATAATGTCAACAGACTTTTGATTTCACTCCAATCATTACCACTATCCTCACAAGAAGTGCTTCCAGAAAATTGATCAGGATACTGATTATCGTGTGGCTGCTGATACGAGTCATCATAATAATATGTAGGACACCCCTGTGAATAGTATGGCTGCGGCTGCACAAAGGAATTAGCACAATAATGTGCAGAGGACCCCGCATTTTGTGGAAATCTAATGGTAAAATAGGGTCCTCCACAAATTTCAAACATATTTACAGACTCGACAGAAATTAAAATACACAAACTATTAGACTTCTACGACTCACTATACAAAAAGACAAACATAACACAAAACACAAGTAGCACAGATATAGCAGATAAGTGTAATCAAAGCTAGTAAACGCAATCGCCAAGAGTCCCCGGCAACGGCGCCAAAAACTTGATGTGCTAAAAGTAGTTTAATAAAAATAACTAAATTAAACCTAAACTAGACACCTAGTAATACTCTAGACTCTCTAAAACTAAACTACTGACATGCAAGTGAACCTATCGACTCTAGTAAAGCTAAAGTAAGTCCGGATATCGAACCCACAGGACTCTAATGGAAAACGGTAACTAGACTCGAAAACTTATCTAAAACTGAAATAAAACTATTTATTATTTTTAGAGGGGGGTTTACTAAAAACTAAATTCAAGAAAAATAAAGATTAACTAAATAAACTAAACTGAACTTAAGACGTAAACCGAGCTGAACCAAATTCAAATAATGGTGGAAATACTACCTAGGTTAGAATCCTACTCATGACTGACGAACTTTTATGGTTATGGAACTAGCTATGGAACCGGGATCTTTAGATACTAAACTTACAGGATAAACTAGAGGACCCTCGACCCTTCTCAAGGAGAAACCTAAGGTTACCTATAAGCCGTTAAACCACCGATTGAGAGGTTACCCTTACAGGCTTACCTACTCTGATGATAAAGTACCCGCTAGACAGTCTACCTTACAGCGCGAAAGCCTCACTACACTAAGGGTGCAAGGGGTAACTATAGAAAACTTGACCTGACTCGATACGCAAGTAGTGGTAAGGAAACTAGGAAGATCTTCTTACAAAGCATCTAAATCTAGCAATTTAACACCCTAGACATATCGACAATCCCGCACCTTACAGCTATTGGAATTGGAAGAATACTTAGAACTACCCAATCAACAAAAATCACTCCTATGGAAAACACTAGCAATTTACCATAAACTAGTTGCTAACACAAAGTCCACAACCTAACACGCATTCATACATGAAAGACATTCACAAAAACGCATGTGGAGTAAATAATTATCAATTGAACAAAACTAAGTACGCATCTACACCAGATCAAAAATAATCAAAGTCTTTACTAAATCATCAACCCATAATCAAAGTTCCAAAAAACCATAAAAAACGTTCATTCAATCATGAGTATTCATCATAACCTAAGTAGTAATGAAAGTCTAGCCAATAAACATGTTCAAAATAAGAATAAAATCAATTCTAAGATCATGAAACATAGTTTGCAATTCAAAAGAACAAAGGAATGAAGAAACCGAATGATTAAAACCCGAATCTCTCAATCCCAATGCTCAAAATCTTGACCCTTCGCCTTTCTCTCACCTCCAAGTGCTCCCAAGCAGCTCTTTTTCGTCCAAAAGTGTAGAATGAAGCTTAAAATTTCGTTCTAGGGTTTTAAAATCCGATTTGGGCTTGAAAAACACAATTTTGGGCTTCCTGGTGGCCATCGCGTAGCACGACGGGGTCCTGGGTAAGTGGTCGCGTCACGCGACGCCCTCAAAGCTGAATCTGCATAGCGCCGCGTGACACGACGGGATGCAAGGGAGTCTGTCGCGTGACACGACGGGATGATTTTTCCAATTTTGTTTATTTTTATCTTATCTTTTCACTTGGGACTCATCCGGGACCTCGTAAAGCACCGTTTATTCATAAATTTGTCTCTTTTGCCATCCGGATTCCTGTGACACATAAAATACTAAATAGAAACTGAAAAATATATATAAACGACACACACTGACTCGATAACGACTCAAAATATGTACAAATAACCGATGTATTTTGCAATACATCATTTACCAACACTGAAGATCGAGCCGACATCAAGACACCATGAATCCAATTACACCATCTTTCCGGGAAACCCATTTGAACCAAGATGCTAATAAGAAAATCTCAATTAACATTATCATACGCCTTCTCGAAATCAATCTTGAATAAAAATATCTCCTTTCTAGATTTTAAGGCCCAAGTCAAAATTTCATTAACCATAAGCGGACCATCTAAAATGTATCTACCACCAATAAACGCCAGCTGATTCTCCGAAATAACCTTCCCTATGACTAGTCGCATCCTATTCGCCAATACCTTAGATACGACCTTACTTATAACTCCAATAAGATTAATAGGTCGATAATCACCAAGAACCGTCGGAGAGGACATCTTCGGAACTAGTGTTATGAACGAGGAAGCAACACCACTATTGAATCTTCTTGTTTCATAGAACTCCTCAAACAAAGCGACAAAACTCGATTCCAAAAGACTCTAGAATTTTTTAATGAAGCAAAAATTGAACCCATCTGGACCTGGCGCTTTATCATCTCCACACGCAAAAACCGCTTCCTTTATCTCTCTAACCGTAAAAGGCCTCACCAAGGTTTGCGATTCTTCATTTTCTATCTTTTTCAAACCATAACAATCCAGTTTCGGTCTCGACTTCATTTGTTCCACAATTTTTTTTCTGAAGAAATTAAACACCTCTTTTTTCACCTTTGTAGGCTTTGAAACCCACTCGCCATTGATCGTCAAACCTGGAATGGAATTCGTAATGCGCCTTTTATTAATAAGCCCATGGAAATAACGGGAGTTATCATCACCGTCTCTCGCCCACATATCTCTAGCTTTTTGATGCAAGTCACAATATTTATAATATTTAATCTCCTTTAGTCTCTTCTTAGTTTCCTCATACATCCAATTCTCGGCCTCTGATAAGTTTCGATCCTCTAGAACAAGTTCCAACTCTTTCAATTCATTTTTCAACAAAACCTCTTCCTCACCTTCTTTAGCTTTTAAGTCTATGTGCCAATTAGTAATAAACACTCTCAACCTTTTGAAGACCTTCATTAAACGCACATCAGCCGCACCTTCTTCCCGAACACCATCCAAAGCTTTATAAGTCACCTCTTTAAAATCTCGACGATCTATCCACAAGTTAAAGAATTTGGTCCAAAATTCCGCATAACAACTTTAAGAATTAAAAGACAATGGTCAAACTTCTCCCTAGGGAGAGCTCGATACTCAGCACTTGCACCAATCATTTAGATACCGCCAACACACTAATACCCTATCGATTCGGCCCATTTTGTCTTCCGAAAAAAACATGAACTTGCGACCTTTAAGGCTATGTTCATGTAAGTCCGCATCAACAATGAACGAGTTAAAGTCATTTGCCGCCAAGTTGTTAAAATTTGATTTTTTCCGTTCACCTTCACTTCTCACAACGTTAAAATCGCCTGCTACTATCCAATATCCTTCTCTATGAATCATCATATTGTGGATGTCGGCCCAAAGACTCATCTTTTGAACAATATTCTGTGGCGCATACACATTAACAAAATTAAACAGTAACCCACAACCCTTCACCTTGCCTATAACCAAGAGAAAATGCCTCGACTTAACTTCATCAGTCATCTCGAAAAATTGTTTATCCCAAAGAGACATAATCCCTCTCGATTTTCCTTCTGCGCCAACCCATTCCAAACTGTAATCCTAGTTACCCCAAAATTTATCCATGTTCACCACATCTAGAGTCGAGTGTTGTGATTCTTGTAACATCACAAAGCCCGCATCATGTTGCTTTCGCAATTCTTTCACCCTCTCGGCTTTCCCTGGAACTCCTACCCCACAGATATTTGAAGACAACAAATTCATTTAATATTACCTTGAAACCCTTCTTCGTTAACCAAAACATTAATCTCCTGATCAAACTCGTGAATATTTTCTGCCCCAAGCACCTTCCCCATTCGAATGGTTGCCTCAGTCTCTTCCAGAACATCTTGCTTTTGTTGTACATCGCTAGTCCCATTCTCCATATTTTGGTTAGTCATATTCACAGGAACATCTGCACACATTTTCATATTATCAACCGTGTCGTCAATAACATTAAGATCCGAAGTAACAAACGTATTCTCCCATTGGATTCTTCAGTTGTTTGACTGTCCGGAATAAAACCAATAAATCTATCAATGTCAAACGGGTCGCTATCGTTCGTAGATCTTTTTTCGGTCTATCTTGAGCCGTAGGCGACTTAGAATTAGCTCTTGATAACCGTGGTTTATTAACACCTCTCCTCCAACCTTTCCTTTCACCATTACAATTTGTATTGCTTTTTCCATTGCTAAATCGGCCAACGTCTGCTACATTCTTCTCAAAAGCATCTTGCACCTCAATATCCTTTCTACCCTCATTAAACTCCCCTGATTCCAAACCTATCTTCTCACCCATATTATCATCTTCGGAATTATTATCCCTACATCATCACTAGAATTAAATTCCACTGCAACATCACCATCGTCATCGACAACCTCGATATTCATAGTTGTATTATTGTTCGCCTCTTCCTCAAATACCTCCACACATTCTGGAATCCATTCGCCGATTTCTTCTTCAATACAAACCAAAAATACCAAACCTTTCCATTGTAGTTGAATCTTATCATTAATCCGTGAGTCTCTATTGCAAAGTACCCCTATCATCAAATAAGAAAAATCGACATCATCATCGGACATTTGAGCCGGTTGCACCACTTTACCATATCTCATACCAATCACATCAAATACTTGATTAAGAACAAGGTTAAAGGGTACACCATAAATGATTCGGGAAATCATTGGGGAAAACACATGTACACACGAGTCTTGAGTCCTGTTGTTGGTAAAAATATAACTTATCAAGTAGTACATGTTCTACGATCAATTAACAACTTATGACTGCATGTTTATGTGATTTGATATGTTAATGTATGTTAAAATGCCATTTTGGGGTCGTAGGTGCGAATGAGTAGCTTAGACTTCCCATTCGCATGGAAGTGGATGCGAATGAGGAGTTTGAAGTCCCATTCGCATGGAAATCCACCTAATCGCACGCTTTATTATGCGAATGGGAGCAGAGTATAAATATATCTCTTTGCCCCATTCTCATCATTTCACAACCCTAACTTGCCCCCAAGTGCTCTCTCTCAAACCCCAACCCGTAGAAACGAGTTTTTGCCCTTATTTCTTAGATCCTAAAGCTAAAACAAGTTTTGTATCAATATCAAGTGAAAATTCAAGGTGTGTTAATCATCTAAACCCTTTTCAATACATTTTTATACATTTTTGACAAACCCTAAGTGTCTAGATCTGATTTCTAAGTGTCTTCTTAAATAAAACCCTTTCTAACATCTTTCTAGACTAGATCTAGACCTAAAAATGGATTTCTTCATAAAAACCTAAGTTTAAATGATGTTGGTGACCATATCTTTGAGGTTTATGTGTTATATGTGATTAAATGATGTTTGAATGTTGTTGAGATGATTGTGGGTTGTTTAGAAACATGGTTAGGGATTGTATGTGTGATTATTGATTGTTTTATGAACTTTACCCATTTTGGGGGTTTATGTTAGAAGTCTAGGGTTTGAAAATGAATATGATGATGATAATATGATTAGGGATTCATTTAGAAAACTTAATATGTGATTAATAATCTGGAAATGATGTTGTTTGGATACTTTCCATTTTGGGTAAATTTCTCATGCAATTGATGTGACATCTCTATAATTTGCTATTTTGGGTAGTATGTGATTTGGTATGTAAAACGGACATGATAATGACTGAATCAAGTGTAGTAACTTGTGGATAGGATAGATAAGGGTGACTGCAGTGTTTGGTTGCATTTCGTGAAGTTTCGATTGGGTTTGAAGGGTTTGTGTTCGTCAAAATAGCTTAACAATTGTGCAGGTACGAATGAGTACCCATTCGCATAGTCGACCATGCAAATGGGTGGAAAACTTTCCCATTTGCATGATAAACCGTGCGAATGAAGGAAACCAAAACCCATCCGCACCACACTAACCCATTCTCACTAAAGGTCCATTCTATTAATGTGAATGGATAAATCATAGACCCATTCGCATAGACAAAGTGTGCGAATGAGATTGGAAAAGTCCCATTCGCATGAACATGGAAAATTGTGAATATTTGCTATAAACTAGGTGTTTTACGTGCCTTACTTGTGTGTAAACTGTATGTACATGATGAACTGATATAGCGGGTCACCAATGGGATGTCGAGTCTTGTGTGGTTGTGTCAAACATTCAAACACGTTTTCAAACATACACAGTCATGGTCTGGATAATCGGGACTAGTTAACCTGCATGTTATTAGTCAAGACACTTATAAACATTGTATGATAGGTCGCCGGTATTAGGGACTATCATCACATCTGGTTAACCTAATTTTGAAGAAATGCAACCTAAGGTGAGTTTCTCAGCCCCACTTTTACATATTTTCTCATGGGGGAGAAACATGCTACACATTTTGGTTACTTAAAGGTCATGTTTTACTATTGTTATCATTTGTTTACTATGCGACTCATCTAAATCCCAAGGAAACCACTAATACGGGTATGTAGCGGGGAAATGTGGATAGATCTATTAGGCTTGACAAATCCCACCCGGGTCGACTGGAGGTCGGACGGGTGCATATTGTCTTGAACACACGAGGCCTACTAGGGATGACGGTAGTCCAAGGGTACACATATGGAACAACACAATCAAACAGAACAAAAGAAGGAACCCTGTTAATCAAGTAAGTGGCAGCTAATACACAATCAGACCAAAACCTAAGAGGCAAACCACTGTGAAAAAGCAAGGCCCTAGCCATGTTTAAAAGATGCCTGTGTTTCCTTTCCACAACACCATTTTGTTGTGGTGTGTAAACACAAGATGTTTGACGAATTATACCTTTAGACACACAAAATGACCCTATTTGTTTGTTCACAAATTCTGTGCCATTATCACTCCTAAACACTTTTACACTTGATTTAAACTGTGTTTTTAATATTCATAAAATGCAACAAGATTTTCAAAAACTTCTCATTTTCCTTTCATCATGTAACACCAAACAGTTCTTCTAAAATCATCTATAACAGTTAGAAAATACTTGTACCCTTCTCTACTAGTGACCCTATATGGACCCCATACATCTAGGTGAATAAGATCACTTATTTGTTTGGTTTTATGGTCACTAATAGGAAAGGGGACTCTAACTTGTTTTGCCTTATGACAGACTTCACACAGTTTTGATTTTGCTTTACTTATACCTAAATCATCTTTTAAAATGGCCAAGACTTGATCAGATGGATGCCCCAACCTACTATGCCACAAGTTCCTATCATTAACACTACTATAACAAACATTATTGCTACTCACATTTTCACCAACAAAGTATAAGCCATCACTTTGCCTACAAGTCACGAGGATTCTCTTGCCGTTGGAATCCTGAACATAACATTTATGTTCATCAAATAATACATAAAGTTTATTATCTTTTGCAAGATTATGGACAGACATTAGGTTCACACAATAATCAGGAACCAAAAAAACATCTTTTAAGACAACACCTTTAGCAAGTTTTACATCACCAATCTTAGTTACTTTAGCACATGTTCCATTTGAATGTTTAACTTGTATATCATAGTCACCTACATCTATACAGTTAAACATACAATCATCACTTTTAGTCATGTGCTGATTTGCACATGAATCTGTAATCCAGCCATGACTAATAGCAAACTTGACAAAACTGGAACAGTTAGACCAATTTTCAAAAATTGTTTCTAACCTAGAAATTCTAGACATACAAGAAAAACCAGAGATGACTACACTCTCACCTCCTGTTTTAGAACTCTGAGCTTCATTCCCATTCTTTTCACTGATCAGACTCATTAGCTTAGATATATGTTCAGGTGAAAAAGGAATAGCAAAAGTGGATGGAACTTTTCCACTAGACAAATTACTAGAAACATTCGATTTATAAGATTGATTATTTGACCTATTTGGAAACCTCTTTTTGACACCAGGTGGATATCCAACCAATCCAAAGCATCTATCTGCAGTATGTCCTAACATATTGCAGTGAGTACACTTCAAATTTGGATTTGGTCCTCTGTTAAAACTAGGGCTGTAAATGAACCGAACGGACACGAACAAGGCTTTGTTCGTGTTCGTTTGTTAAGAAAATTATGTGTTCACGAACAGTTCATGAACGCTTGCCGAACGAGATTTTCTGTTCGTGTTCATTTGTTAAAAAAACACTCATGTTCGTGTTCGTTTGTTAATTTTGTTCATGAACGCACGCGAACATAAACAGACATTAATGAACACAAACAAGTATTCATGAACACAAAGAAGTGTTCATGAACAGAACCATACACAAACGGACATATATTAACTTTTGAATAACATCGAATTCACATACATTAAGATAAATAAAAATAAAAGAATATAAAAAAGTATAAAAATTGAAAACCTTACTAAACTATAGAACACAAACGAACATAAATGAACACGTTACCGAACGTTCACGAACATAAACGAACGAACGCGACCTTAGTTCATGTTCGTTCGTTTAACTAAACGAACGGATTTTTTTGTTCGTGTTCATTCATTTATTAAACGAGCGAACATGAACGAACTTCCCGCCGAACGGTTCATGAACTGTTCGCTGAAAGTTCAGTTCGTTTGCAGCCCTAGTTAAAACCCTTTCTATTTTATTTAGACTAATTAACTTTTGACAGAAATGAAACATTTGTTCCGTTTTTATTTATACTAGAACCCCTATGTGATTTTTCTCTAGAGACTATAGAGAAAGCAATTTTAACAGATGGCAATGAGTCTTGCATCAAAAGATTTGACCTTGTTGATACACATCATCTAATCCCATATGAAATTGCATTAACTTTATAAAACTGTTAAATCATTGAATTTTCCAGTACTTGAACAAGAACAAGTGGGCAGTTGAACTATATAATCCAACTGTTTCCACATTGTGTTTTATTTGTGATAGTATTCAGACACAAAACTTCCATTTTGAGTTAATGAATTTATTTTTTGATGCAAACTAAACACCACTAACCCATCCACCTTGTCATAGGTTTCCCTTAAGTCTAACTAAACATCTCAAGCCAATTTTGAAAACACTTGACCTAGAAACAATTCTTCACTAACAGAATTCAATAACCCTGTAAGCATAACATAATTGCATATACCCCATTGTTTCCCTAATACTTCATCAGTATAAGACCTAGTAATAGTACCATCAATGAAACCATACTTATTTTTGGCTTCAAGAGCAAGTTTCATGGCACTTGCCCAGACAGAATAGTTATCAATACCTTTCAATTTTATACTAATAACTGACAAGGTACTAGTATCACTTGGGTGGATGTATAAAGGATCACCAATATCTAACTTACTGATAAGAGGATTGGTATTCTCTGCACCTCCACCGCCACCAGCAGGGTCAGTGACTGCACCACCACCACCATCAGTATCAACCATGATAAAACCAGATTAAACAAAACAAAGAACAACCAAGAAAGAATCAAACAAGAACAACAGATAGTTAGAACCTAATAGGACGAAACTTTGTCAGTGTTCAGATAGTGGGTTCATTACTCATAGGTGCCCACCCAGATCTTAACACAGGAGTCCCTTATTAACTATATATATATAGTATATAGTATAATACAAGAACAAATATCAATCAGAATATATCAACAAAAAAAGATATCAAGAATAAACACAAAGAACTAGAACCAACACCAGCCAGACAACACAACAATTACAAGACAATCAATACTGGTCCACCCTAACCCGGTCAGGATGCCTAGACACAAGAACAAAGGCTGAGAAAACTTACAAAGGCTCCAAGCAGCAAGCAAGCAGCAAAAACAAATACTAGCTAATAGAAAGTAATAGATAAAACTTACACGTTGCACAGCTTTCCAGCCCAATCCACCACTAGGTCTAAGATCCAGAGTCAAGTACCAACAATAGTTGACTAACCTTAAATCTACAAATAATACCAGACAACAATATAATAGACAAGATCTAAACAGATCATATCTATTATAGAATAATAAGGTCAAGATCTATTAATGTAGATCGAAACCCTAATTTGACACAAAAAAAACAAGAAGACGATAAAACCAATACAGACATCGGAAGACTAAAGAAAACACAGAATCAAGAGCCTAGAGCTCTGATACCATGTAGAAATCTATCAATCTAACTACTAAATAACAATACAAATCATAACAATACTAAACACTAACCATAAATACAAGATATAGCGACAAAAGGTGACCAAAAGCTCTTATTAACCCAAACCAAAAAAAGTACCTATCCAAACCCAAATACTCTCAGCAAATCACTGAGTTTATAGAAGATACAATGTTAGTCGATCAACTGCCGATAATAATATCAGCAGGTGAAGATTTATGAAACTGATACAAAAACTTACAGTGCGAAATACAGAGAAACAATACAAGAGAATACGAAACCCTAAAGACCTGAGAAGAAAAATAACAAAAAGACCTTACGAGAGAGAAAGATAAGTGAATATGTAGTGAGTCTCGAATCTTCTCAACAACCCTCTCAATCAACAGTCATGATTCACTTAATCCAACGATCCACAACTGACTTCATAACAATAATATCTCAGCACAACTGGGCCTCATAAATGGGCCACATGCCAACATTTAATGGACTCCCTTTTTATACCTGCTCAATATAAACATTCAAATCCAAACAGCATAATAGGCCCAAATAATAAATAAGCTCAATACTTTGAACTATGATATATTTTAACATAAGTTCAAAAAAAAATAATAAAATATATATATATATATATATTAACATAAATTATAAATTATTTTAACGTAATATGGATCAAACAATTATTATATGCATATATTTATAGTCATAATCATAATAAGAGTAGGTTAGTAATTCAACCGATTTCACGGCATTAAGTTTTTTTCTTTTTTTTCATAGACCCATTAATACATTTTTTTTGAAAGACGAATTTCTTACTACTTGTGAGACTTGAACTCAAGACCTCACATTTTTAGTGTATTAAAAGGCTTTGCCTTGCCATTGGACCACCAACCTCAATGGTAGACCCATTAATACATAAAAGGATAAATATTTGTTTTTTTTTTTTAATAATGTCACTTTACTAAACAAAGATCTAATGTTGCAATTTCATGTTAACATGACCCAAATTGCCAAAGTAGAAGCGTTTGGCAGGTATCTGTCTTGGAGGCCGAATAACTCGGGCTGGGAATTTGATTAAGTTTACTTTCTTCAAAACCGTAGTTAGCAGTTCAACCCAAAAATCTAGGTAATAAAGTTTACAGGGAAAAATACAGTATCAAACACTTTCATAACTTGTTGATAGGTTTATTTCTGGCCGAAACAAATAATAGTTTCAGAAATTACTCTCTCAACATGGATGGCCTACAATTCTAATTTTTCCCAACACACATAATTGCAGCCTTATTACAGAAAAAACCGGAAGAAATGGAAACAACTCAAAGATATTACAAAACTAAAACCATAAATTGATTACTAAAAAAACAATCAATCTTGTTTCAGGCAAGCCATTCCTCATCCATTCCTTCAATTTCACCTATGTCCATGCTGCATACATACAAAAATATTTTAACTCTTAATAAGATACGTTGTATGTATAGCCATAACATACAAGACACCTTCGGGGCTGTTTGTTTGATTAAGTGCTGAATCATTAAGAGGTCTGAATGGTTAAGAGGCTCTGAATGATTAAGTGCTGAATGGTTCAGCTATGCACAGAGTCTGAATTATTCAGCTCTTAACCATTCCATTTAGAGCTTTTTTAAGTTGAAACAAACAATCTGAATGCTGAACCATTCAGAGCTGAATGGTTCAGAGCCTCATTAAGAGGCTACCAAACAGGCGTCTTCTTATATTAAAGGATACACAAATAAGATTCATGTATTGTTTTTTCATGTATCTTTAAAGCAATCAATATAAACATAAGTCATAAGTCATAACCCATGACTTATACTATAGTATCGATATTAAGAAAAGGCATATAATGTGTATAAACGTGGCACATGTATGAAATTATGGTTGACTAGCAGACATATAGTGGGACCTCATTGCCATTGTTTTAAATTTTCACACTGCAAATATTCAGAATGCAAGCAGAGCACTGTACACCCCCCTTATTACTAGCCCAACAGAATGGACATTAACAACAATGGGTAAACAGGCTTTAAAACAAAAAAATAAATAAAGAATTAATTAAAATTTTTAAAATTTGTACGGAGAAAATTCCTAGGAACAGAAAACATCTCCAGTTTCTTAAACATTCAATTTTAGTATAACATTAGGTGTCCCAAGGGAGATCCCATCTGTCTAATAGTTGAAACGTTTAAATCCTGCAAGGTGCAGATATAGGTGGTTAATAACTTAATGAGTAGTTTATGATTAGTAGTTGTTCTAAAAAACATAAAGTATAATCTTAGGTAATAAACAACATAATCTTACCAATATGGGAATTCCATAACTTGTTCAAACTTCCCTTCTTGTTCCATTTCAAAGGTTTTCAAGAACTTGAACCACCGCGCTGACATCAGCAAATTCACGGTGTCATCCCACTCCAGTTGGTGTTGCTCACCTAATGATCTGATCTCCTCCATCCCCTCATCGTCCATAGCATGATGCAAACTCATGGACGATGAGGTGGTGGAGGTAGCAGAGGAGGAAGTGGTTGCCACCACTTCTTCCTCTGGAATATCGGCCGCCATTTGTTCCATTTGTTCTGTAACAAGGGAAATGGCGGCCGTGGAGGAAGTAGACCGCGATTCCTCCTCTGGAATATCGGCCGCCATTTGTTCCATTTGTTCTGTAACAAGGGAAACGGCGGCCGTGGAGGAAGCAGACTGCGACGAAGACGAAGACGCCGACGATGTCGTGGAATAATTGAGATACAGATTAGCATCCAAGTTTTTAAAATCATGAAAATTAAGATTCAAACCTAGGGTTTGATTAGGAAGTGTGAAATCAAGATTTTCATGAACATGTGGAGGGGTAGTTGTGGGTATAGGCCAAAAATGAGGGACTGAAGGAGAACATGATAAAGATGAAGGATAAGGTGAAGGAGATTGGTCGGGTAAACGGTTGTTATTGGCGGTTTGTCTTTGTTTCATGGAAGCTCGATGAAACTTAAGGGCAGTAACGATCTCTCTTCTAGCTTCAGCCATGTTAAGAAGACGTTCTTGATAAGGTTTACTGGTTTGTTGTCTTCTTCTGACTTGTTTCTTGTGTGGCGGTGGCAGTGGTAGTGGTAGTGATTGTTGCTGCATATTATTATTATTATTATTATTATTATTATTATTATTATTATTATTATTATTATCATTAATATGGGATACTGCAGTTGAGTTTAAGGTTTCTGGTAAAGTGTCATGATCTCCATTGAAAGAATCTTTAGATTTGATAGAAGTGGTTAAGTGTTTGACAAGGCTGCGTATATAAGCACCAGAAAGACGAGGTTCTTGTTTAGACTTATTATTATTAATATTATTGTGATTTTCCATTGATACCCCTACTCTGTGAACCTGCCCTTGCTTTGATGATGATGATGATGATGGTGGTGGTTTCACCATCATATATACAAGGCTGAAGAAATTTGGTTTCCTTATGTGTAAACAAAAGTTATGTAAAATGGCAGAGGTGGTTCATGAATGCTATAAATACTTCTTCACTAATTTGTTTTTTTTTTCTTTTTTTTTTTTTCATTTTTTTTTCATTTTTAGTTCTGTTTTTTTGAAAACTTTGGTGAACGAGTTATTTTTAGCACATAGGTCGAATTATGCATAATGGTTTTTTTTTTATCAGTTCTCTTAATAAAGTTATAAATAGTTGATTATGCGCAAGATTTTCTGACTGTCGTGTCCATTGAAGGGCTTGGGCAGCGGATGTCGGCGATCGAATACAGGGCTGTTCTCAAATACCGGCTCATGATCCCTCTGTTCCACTCGGATGAACCATGCCCCATTTGCAAAAAAGCATGTCTGGATAAATTTGGCGAGCATGCGCTCCACTGCAAGGAATTGCCGGGGTTCAAGTACCGCCATGATTTGGTCAGAGATGTTCTATGGGACGTGCTTTGAAGTGCGGGGGTCTCAGCCAAGAAAGAAGCACCAGTCAATTTTCTGACTGATCCGCGGGAGGGGAGATCTACCTTGCGTCCTGCGGATGTTCTTGTGTTTGGTTGGGCTGGGGGCAAACATGCTTGTGTTGACCTGACAGGGGTTTCCCCCTTGGTAGGTTTGCGAGACAACGGATTTGTACCGGGGCAAGCAGTTTTGAGGGCAGAAGCTAAGAAGGTCGCTAAGCACGAAACAGCCTGTTTAGAGAATCAACATGCGTTCCTGCCTTTCGCTTTTGACACATTTGAATCTTTGGCCCCTGAGGCAGTACGGTTTCTGAAACGAGTGCAGAAGGTGGTCCACAATGACTCGCAGAGCCCTAAGAACCAAGGGTTTGTGTTTAGCAGGATAGGTTTTGCGATTCAAAAGGGGATAGCGGCGCAGCTTGTTGCCCGCTTACCCACCATCTAAATGTAACTTGTTTTTTCATGAGCTTTTATATAATCTTTTTATGCAAAGAGTGTAATTAAAAGATTTTTTTAGAAGATTTTATGCAATAAAATTAAGATGTGTGTTTTCAACGTGTTATTTAGAGCACCTCCAATGCAGTTACAGATCCAAGATTTTATTCTAATGTAGTCACTGTTTTTAGATGCTCCACTTTTATATGTGCGGATATAAAACTTGGGTCGGTTCGGTCCAGCTCGACAGTAGTAAGTACTTGTTTTATACGTCTCTTTATTTATTACTTTTATAGTTAGTTGGTATTGGCCATGCTCGATTAACAACAATTGCATCTTTTAATAATTAAACTTTTATCTACCATTTTTTCATCACTTTAATTGATATTTGATTAAGTTTTATACTAAATTTTGTTACATATAGATGTTTGTATAAAGTATAGTAATCTTAAATTAAAATAATAATAACATAATCAATAAGAAAACCTTATAAAAAAAAGTTTGTCTCGGAATAAAAATAACTAAAAGTAACTTTTATTGTAAAACTTACAAGATAAATAATTAATAAAAAAATTGTAAAGAAAATAAGATGTAATTCAATAATAAAATCCCTCAACGAAAAAAGTTTAATAAAAGGATAAAAAACCAATAAAAAACCACAAAAAATAAGATGTAATTTAATAATAAAACCTATTAGTGAATGAGTTTAGTACTCTACATAGTTGGCATGGCAGAGTCAAAGTTTCCTTTCTACTGCTTTAGCTTTTTCTTTTTTACACCTAACTATATTTAATATTTTTATATTATCCTCTCACAGTCAATCAAAACTCTTCTTCTCCAAAACTCTAAGAGAGAACTAGGTCATTCATCTAAGCTTTGGACTTGATATTATTTCTCTTTTTAACCTCTTTTACCATTCTTTCTTTTCTCATATAGTTCACCATTTAAAAATGAAGTCACCGCTCAAGAAAACATTGATGTCACTCGAAAAATCCTTACATACATCTCCATGTACTACCGGTAATCCATTGCTGTCCGGTGATTACATACCCAATAACATACCTCCGCCCTTGCTCCAATGCAAGAATGTAAATTGGTATGTTGTCTAGCTGGCGTTGAGACTGTTAGAGATTTAAAAACGGACATTTATAGAGGCGGAGGGTGTGGCATTGGAGTAGGGGCTCGGGTACACCTTACCGCTCGGCTACACCGGGCCTTGTGCCATGGGTGGTGAAATCTAGTATGTCAAAGAGATCCTTGTTACCGAGCTTGTTGGATTTGCAACGGTCACATTTTTTTACCATTTGAAACTTTAAAAAAATTAATAAACCAATTTATTTCTTTTAAATTAAACCTTTTCTACCTAAAATCTCACCAAACAACCATCTTTACTCCAACTATTAAAAAAAAAAACACACCATTTTTCACTACAAAAATATATTCCATGGATTCTCAAAAAAGGCTAGTGAAAACGAAAAATCCGGCAAATCGAGGTGTTGGTTCATAAAAACATGAGACCGGTTCATCCGGTCGTGACGCCGATTCATCCGGCAAATTATAGTTTTTTTTATTAATGCATGTTTTATTTTTATTTTAATGAAATTTAGTTTTCATTGAAATGTTAATTGTATTTTCAAAATTAAAAAAAAAAAAAAATTGTATAGGGTAGTTTCTAGCTCCACACCCTTCAAATATGTTGTTTTATGGTAGTTTAGGGTAGTTTGATACAAATCTTAAGTAGCAGTTTATGATTGGACATTGTTAAGGTGGTTGGTAGCTCCACACCCTTCATCCTAAGGTGGATTACTTTCTTTATGGATGAAGAAACTTTAAGAGGACAAGGAGGATGAGTTCGGTCTTAGTGTTTTTGGTTTTGCCGGAATGTATAATGTCAAATGCTGGTGTGGAGGTCTATAGCATCTATTGTGATAGTCTATTTATCTTCGCTACTTAATTTCTGGATATAAAAAAGTTAAACCTATATGAAAAGTTTTAACCCAAATCATTATTAAGTTGAAATTAAAACTTTTATGGAAATTTCCTATTTGGACAAACAACAAGGTTCTAACTATATCGTCTTGTCTTGGTGGAAATAATAATAATTTTGTTTTTGTGTGCAACTAACATTGTAAGGAAAGATGATGATGATATATCCATCCCCACTAGATGAATACATCGCAACACAAACGAATAAGCACAATAACTTTAATGAATGAATTATTTTTTATTCAGTTATCTAGTCTGCGTCTGCCTTTGTTGAATCAAGACTACTAGTCGTCAACAATCATAAATAAAAGTTAAAAGATGTGAAAATCGTATTTTTGTAAATTTATTATAACGTAGTTCAAATATTTCATCCAATCTATCTATCTATCTATCTATCAATCTATATTCTATCTATCTATACATATAAACCAAAGCCATTTTAATGACATGACACTTAAAGAGACATTCTCTTCCTTGAGTGTGCCATGTGTCATCCCATGTGACATTGAGATATTTTAGGAAAAAAAATAATTTAAAAACAAAAGTAGATTTTTCACCCTCATGTTTTCTCCCATAATTTTTAAACGTTAATATTTTTAATATACGAGATTTTTTAAAGAAAAAATTACACCAAATTAACGAGCGTTTTATTATCTATCCAACGAGTACCATAGTGCTATATAAAAAACGGAGAAATTTTTTTGTGGGTTTTGTTCATACAGGAAAAAAACACAAAGTGTTCCGATAAATTATTAATCATGTATAGACAAGTCACTAATTATGTTTAAATCAGTAAATATGAATTTTTTTTTTCAACCAGAGCCGAATAGGTTAATAAAGTTATACGTTGTTTTAAGTCAGGTATCAATATTAGTATGTTAGAGTTGTACATTTGTTTAGTCTTTAGGATATGTGTTAATATTAGAGTTACATTAAAGTTCTACATTCTTTTAGGTTAGGTGTTAGCATTGGAGTTGTACATTGTTAATTTGTTTTAGGTTAGATATTAATATTAGAGTTATACATCAGTCTATTTCATATGTAAAATTGATGTATCATATTAAATTTCTCAACCCGGGACGCTCCCGGGGTATAATCTAGTTCGAATATATATAACAACCGACAAGCTTAATAGTGTTTTTGTGGTACTTGTGCAACTGTTTTATGTTTTCAGGGTTATTTTTGTCATTTCTCAGCTTAGCCCTTTAAACCCCCCCTCCCCCCTCTTTCTCTTTTGTTCATTGTTTTGTTGTCTCCTCTCTCGTCATCACCACCTCTCCCCGTTCATCTACGTTTCAGTATCGTACCGCCTCATCGGTGGTGTTGTTTTTTCGGTGTGGCCTTTGTTGTTTTAGCTAATGGTGGTGTTTCTTGTTGTTTGGTAGTTATGCTGCCGTTGGCCATTGCCAAGTTCGGTGGCGTTTTTACACCGTATGCGGTATTTGTCGTTTTGACGTCTGTGGTTTTGTTGAATGGTGGTGTTTCCTGTTGTGTGGTGGTGACGCCGCTGGTGGCCATTTGAGGCCATCTTAGGTGGCGTATTTACACCATTTGAGGTAGTTGGCGATGTGACATTTGTTGTTTTGTTGATCGGTGTTGTTTGGCTGTGACACCGTCGGTGGCTGTTTGAGGTCGCCTTTGGTGGCGTTTTTACACCAGATGATCTGGTTGGCCGGTGTCATGTTTGTTGTTTGGGCATATGAAACGGCGTTTTTACACCATATGCGTGGTTATCGATGTGACGTTTGTTGTTTTGTTGAACGCTGATTTTGTTGTTCTTTGGTTTTGACGGCGCCAAAATGGCCGTTTCAGGCCATCTTAGGTGGCGTCTTTGCACCCTTTGTGGTAGTGGGGTTTGGTGGTAACATCGCTATGTAAAATTCTTGCATTTGCATGTAACTTCATAGTTTTTGTTAGGTATAGTTGTAGAGTAATTTGGGATTTATTTTTTGTCATCTTGCAGGTTCTTAAAAGTGTTACAGGTTTGTGTGTGGTGTAACAGATGTATGTTGTTAGTCTTTGCTGTGAAGAGCCTTTGAAGGTGTTGTGTTTTATTTGTTGCTTCTGCTGCATGCACCTGTTACTGCTGCATTGACTGTTGTTGTTGCTTTGATGGTGTCGTTGCACGTTTGGTATGGTTTAATGGATCTAATTTTTCTAGCTTATTTGCGAGTTGAATGTTGGTATTTCTTTGTTTCTAAGATGTTTGCAGGCCATGAATTTATGTTACTAAGCGTTATGTTATATGACTTACTACGCCTTTATGGCTGCCTACAGTCGCATTAAACTGACCTTTGTAACCACATGGCATTACATACATTTTGGGGAAGTGGCGATGAAGTAGGGCTAAGCCACAGAGGTAGCAGTGATAATTGCATACCGCATATTTAGTGACACTTGCACCAGCCTTAGTTTTTTCCTTTAATGAGTTGTATTTAAGTTAGCTTTTTTGGGTCGTGGCTATAAAGCAAGCTTGAGCCACAGAGGCGGTGATGATGATGGGAGGCTGGTGGTTATTGTTATGCCATGGCATGCATTTGCTTGTAGTCACAATAACCTTCCTTTCTCTAAGCCTCTGATATGTAAAGTGTTGGTCTTGCTAGATGGTATCAATGAGTCATTGATTTGAACATTGCTCGAACTTTTTTTTTTTTTTGGGGGGGGGGGGGGGGGGGGGGGGGCTTTTGCTAAAAGTGAGGGTTTGTGTGTCTTTGGTTACCCACGTGGTTTTTCATTTTTAGGTCATGCACTTTGTTTTCTTGGGGCTAACCGTAAGATTGAGGCAATTTCAATGAAGCTTAGTATTGTTTTTTAGCTATAGCTACAATAATCAATCTTTCCGGAGCCACTTCTTATATCAATCGACAAAATACTTAGTGTTTAGTTATATGTCTTCCTACGAGGTTTAAGATGGACTACTCAACCTATAAGCTGAACCTTCGTTTTCCTAAATTTAAAAAAGCTTTTATAGCATGCAAAACTTTATTTTCTTAAAATTTGTCCTGTTTAATATAAAAGAAATTAAAGGTCTTTTACGGGCAGTGATGAACGTTTTTGGCAGTTTTTTTGTGTCAAAGTGATTAGGGAAAATGTTTGCGGAAAATGTTGTGCGCACATCTTTGCTGATCACTAGGATAACAATAAAAAGTTTGGCGTTGTTACGTTTTGGTAAACCTGAGCACACCAATAACAACCATGAGTTTGAGTATGTAGTGTTATTTTCTATCTTTCTAGGCAATTATGAAGCTTTTCTTAGCCTCATTGGAGCTATTATAGAACAAAAATGCTACACTGACAGTAAATCAAGTTGTCGTTGTTCAATAACGTAAAAGTAATGATGAGCTTCGTAAAGACTTGCTAAAGGTTGGTGTTTTTTGCTATTACATGATTGTCCGTTCTTCCGCTGCTTTCGTACATATTAAGCTGACTTTTTAGAAGTATATGAAATAGAGGTGTAATAAATACATGAATTGGAAGTATAAAAGTTAAGAATATATAAATGATTCGGTTTGGTTGATTTTGGTGAACTAAGGGTACACAAAAACGATAACCAATTTTAAGTTATTTCGGTTTTTGGTTTATTCAAATTTTGATTAATTTTGATTCAGTTTTGTCTGTTTTTTTAGTTTGGTTAACGGTCCAGTTATTAATCACCCCTAGATATCTATACCGTATATAATATATTTGATATGAGCATTTTAAGATAATTAAAAGTTAAGAGTTTTTTTAGAAATGTACTACATAATGTACAACCCTAAATTGATGTTTAATCCCTCATCTTAATTAAACTTTAATTCTCTCAAGTTTACTCAACTTTTGTTTATTTAAACAATATTTACATTTTTTTCTCTTATTTTAAGCCAACTACTCCCTCAAATTGTAGACGGCCATATTTTTTCATACTTTATTACTTTTTGTTAAAAAAAAAAACTACATAATAAAACAAACATTTTATTCTTCATAATTTGAGTATTGTATTGCAATACCTTTTTAATTAAAAAATCGATGTGTTACGTGATTAACAATATCTAGGGATGAACAACAATTAAACCCTTGACCAAAATCGAACAAAAACATACGAAATCGAACATAAACCAATCGAAAACTGAATTAGCCAAAAAACGAGTTAACCTAAGATCGGTTTTTTGTACCCCTAAGATAATCAAACTGAAACTGAACCATTCTTATATTCATATATTTTTAGCTTTTATACACCCATTTCATGTACTTTTAAGCAAAAATTGTAGCCAAATTTTGGTTTTGATTATCAACCAAAATTAACTAAACCGAACTAAACCGACAATCTAACCAAATAAACTGTACCAATTAACCAGTTGGTAAATGAGATTGATTAACCGATAATGTCGATTTACGTTTCGATTGAGGTTAATAACCGAACTGAACCTAACCCAACCATGCACCATTAGAAGTGTCTCTACTGCATCATGCGGGTACACTGCTATGAGTATATGAATGGTTGAGTTTCAATTTGTCTGATTTCGGTTAACTAAGGCTACAAAAAAATCGATAACTGATTTTAAGTTAATTCGGGTTTAGGTTGATTCAGTTTTCAATTGATTTTGATTCAATTTTGCTTGTTTTTTGTTTGGCTTTGTTTAACGGTTTAGTTATTGCCCACTCTTAGATATTGTTAATCATGTATCACATAAAAAATTTAAAATTAAAAATAGCAATACTTTACTCAAATTTGTGATAATAAAAATAGGGTTGTTTTTTTTTTTAAAGTATCAAGCTATGAAAAATAGGACTCCTTAAAGATCATGGATGTAGTTTGCTTAAAATAAGGGGGGGGGGGGGAAGGAGGAGTTAAATATAATTTAAATATGCAAAAATTGAGTAAAGTTAAGAGAATTAATGTGTAATTAAGATGATGTATTAAAGTGTAACAATGTCTGAAAGACTAAGAGGGTGTTTGGGTTGATTTTTCAAAACAGATTCTGCATTTTGAAAAAGCAGAGGTGGGGTTGCTTTTAGATTATTGCGTTTTGATAGCCTAAAAATTCATTTCAAAACTCAACCCCAAACATTAAAAATTGATCATTTGCGTTTTTAAAGTGCAATAATCTAAAAATCAATTTCAAAACACAACCCCAAACACCCTTAAGTTACATTCAATTTAGGGTTTTCTATTGTGCATTAATTAAAAAAATTCTAACTATTAGGTATCTTAAAATACTATTGTGTTATGCATTATATATAGTATGAATAAGCAAAAGTTGAGTAAATTAGAGAGAATTAAAGTGCAACTTACTCTAATTTTAAAGCCGTAAATTATGCAATAATGAAACACTTTTTTTAAAAACTTTTTTATATCTTAGAATATTTTTGTGTTGAGCACTATGTATCATGTATAGTATAGATATATCATATTCCATATAGTGAAATGTTACGCCACATGCTATAGGATCATCAAAGTTGCTATGCCAAAAATAGCAGGAATAAAAAAGGTAGTTTTCTAAAAGTAGTAAGTAAGCTATAAGACACGTCACATAAAATCGAATCAACGTCTGGCACAACTATTTCTGTGCATCGGTGATGTTTCAAATTATTGGCTTCCATAAGCACAAATAAAACATTTTTTGCCCACGATAATATGACATATGTGTAGATTTATAAGTATATTTAGAGGTGTGTGAGCCAGCCGTTCTAAAAAAAAGTAGTTTAAATTCGATTAATTCAGATAAATCAGAAACACATAAAATGATATTTACACTTATAACTATGTTCGCATTTTAGTACAACATTACATATATACTAACTAGCTGATTACCCCGGGAGGGTTCTGGGGTTGAAAAATCTAATTTTACGTGATAACCTATTGCAAATGGCTCAAGTTAACTAACCACAAAATCTCTCAATCATTTCATGTTCATAGTATTCTAATCAGTAATAACTCAAATTCCCTAATCTAAAACCTAATCAGTAATCATCTAAAAAATCACTTATGTAAGTTGCAACTATTAAAAAACTCATCACATCTCTCTATTTTCTCACATTCTAATGGCTCTTATAATTCCTAACCTAATCAAATAAACAAACACTTAAGTTGGAAATTGTAATCATTGCATCTCATTATGCCACGTGGCATAATCAAGAGATGGTTGAGGCCACCATTGAACGTCACGTCAGCAACTATCAATTCTTTCCGGGAGCGTCCCGGGGTTGAAAAATATAACCATTCTAATAATACTAATACTAATAGTAATAATTATTACTCTTGTAATTAAATAAATAAAAAAATAACCTTGCTATAAGGTGACACCATGTGTTGCAGTGTTGCGCAATTCTTTCTCCTAACTTCTCTTGATGAAGTATACCTAGTAAAATTCCAATGATAACATGGCGATTGGGCTGATTTTCAACATCGTAGATAAGAACCTGGTTTAAAAGAAAACACATAATTAATGAATAACATGAACACTTTGTGTGTTTTTTTTCCTGTATGAACGAAACCCCACAAAAAATAGTCGATTTTTCTCCGTTTTTTATATAGGACTATGGTACTCGTTGGAAAGATAATAAAACGCTCGTTAATTTGGTGTAATTTTTTTCTTTAAAAAATCTCGTATATAAAAGATATAAACGTTTAAAAATTATGGGAGGAAACATGAGAGAGAAAATTTTAAATTTATTTTTAAATTCTTTTTTTCCTAAAATAACTCAATTTAATTTAGGGTTTTATGTTTATCTTTTTTTTTAATTAAAAAAGGAAATAGTTCAAAAACACTAAAATCTTTCAATTATGATGCTACGTGGCACTCTTAGGGGGAGATTGAGGTCTCCATTACACGCCACGTCAGCATATACGTTTTCTTTTATATATATAGATAGAATAGATTACCATTTTTTATGTATTAATGGTTATACACTATGCTTTATGAATTTTTTTTATGTTTTGTCTATTTATTTTTTACTTTTAATCTCTATATTTTTTATCTTTTACAGATTTGTCATAAAGCATTTTTTATTTTTAACCCTAATATTTTTTTATTTTTAACCCTAATATTTTTTCACTTTCAATTTTGTCCCTTATACTTTTCATCTATTACAATTTTTTGTTTCCTGTTTCGGTTTAAAATTTACGAGTTGTAACACTAGATGATGTGTATGGTTCAACAGGAAATTGCTAACTTGCCATGCTAAAAAAAGCAAGAAAAGACACTTTCTAAAGATAGTAAATAAGCTACAAGACACCACGTCATATAACCGGTACAGAAGTTTTAGTGTGTTGGTGATGATGCAAATTATTGGAGAACCATTTTTTATTCCAAGATAATATCCACATAAAATCATGTCTGTATGATTGCTTATTATATTATATTATATTATATTATTTTCAAGTTTAAGTAACATCAGTATATGTATGATTATAAATAAAACTACTTGCTCTCTCCTGTGAACTTTGTAATATCGATAGAATTTACGTTTAGATGTTTAATTTCTACTACAAGGGTAAAAACAGAGGAATGCCAACCCCAACCTTGACAGTTGACCAAAAATAAAATAATAAATATACAAAATGTTCACTAGTAAGTAGTATCTAATGTTCTAAACCCCAGCTAGCATACTTTATAAATTCACCGCCACATGAAGCTATACAGAACAGAATAGAAAATGAAATCGTTGGGAGTTGAAGCTATAATAAAATAAACAAAATAATAAGATGATTGATTAGATGTGAATTACTGAATTCGTGTCCTGATTTCTGTTCGTACAATTATATACCCCATGTGTGGGAGTAAAACACACATGTTTATATGCTGTCTAAACATGTTTTTTTATGGCTGGAGCCTGGAATATTGTTAAAACTATTAGTAGCTTGTTACATCTCATTATTTTTATCATTACACCTATAAGACAATCATTTTTAGAGCAGCATGGTGGACTAGACACACCTTCATACCATACAACATTTTTTAACAGATTTTTACACTAAGGCCGAGTGTAATGGGTTACACCCTGGTGACCAGGCGGTGAAGGAATGTTAAACGTTGCCCCTTTGGGCGTTAGTGGAGGTGAAAGAGAAGGGGGTGTGAGTTGCACCACTCTCGTGAGGAAGAAGACAAGGTGGAACTCTTGGTACATCAACCAATCAGATTTCATCTTTTATTTTCTTTTTCTTTACTTTACGTGGTTATAATATTATCTTAACGGATGATGAATGGTAAAAGTTTGTGAAACCATTACTCACTAAACAAAAATAAAAGTCAATGAGAGCTTATGATTACATGACACTGATGTAATAATCGCTTTATGATGTGGCAATTAAAATGGGTAAATCTATTACACGTAAGCTAAATGATTATATCATACTATGATGGTTTCTAAACATTTGGATTTGGATTGACATACATTGATGTCTAAATTTAGACATTTCCACTTAGACGTTCAAATAGAGACATGTTTGTTTGGGAGGCTACTTAGAGATTGAGTCACGTGTCATCATGTTATTGTTTTTAGAGAGGGGGCCGTGCATTTTCAAAAGACTAGTTAGATGTGTTTATTATTTGGAAGATTATTTAGAGATTAAGCCACATGTCATTATATAATTAGTTTTCAGAGAGGGGTCCATGTATTTTTAAAAGGCTAAACCTTAGACGTACAGTACATTATTTGGGAAGTTATTCAGATTAAGTCACGTGTCATTATGTTATTGGTTTTTAGAGAGGGGTCATTCATTTTTAAAAGGCTAAGCCTTAGACGCAAGAGGCACATGGCGTTCTCTGAACAATCTTGTTTAGTGTGACATCTCTAGGTGACGAGGTATGGTTCGGTCCAATTAAACCGGCCAACATCGTATTAACCCGTTCCACGTGAACCAAGGAATAATTAATACGATAACGAACTTATTGATAAGACAATCTATTTATCAAATCTGAACAACCTAGGCACCTTTTACGGACAATTCAAAAAAGTGGGGCGTATCTCCTTGATATCAGGTGGTTATCACATTACGAATACAACCACCAAAGCCTATCTCCAGGGTACACCAGCAGCTATATAAGGACGATCAGGTAACCCCAATGGAGCATTCACATACTCTGACTCTCTCTACCGCTATCTTCCCGAGTTTACTAATGGGAAGAAAAGAAGAGAAATGGAATTTAGGAGAGAAAAGAAAGAGAGGGAAAAAAATATATAACTTTATTTCGTGTTCCTGAGTTCGAAGGAAAGGAAAAGAAAGTAAATACTTTATGTGTACCCGAGTTGAAATGAATAGAAAAGAAAGGTTTAGTTTTATAGTTATACTCCCATTGTGTATTACTTATAAGAAAGAGAAAATCCTTTATGTGTACCCGAGTTCGAAAGAAAGGAAATATTTTATGTGTACCCGAGTTGAAAGGAAAAGAAAAAAACGTTTAGTTTTATAGTTATACCCCCATTGTGTATTATAGTGGTTTAAGTATGAGAGTAAAATAGTAAATGAGAAGCCTTTTATTTATTTTCCCCTCCTTCCACTTCCTTCCCTTTTGAAAGAAATGTTTTATTGAAACATTTTCCTTCTACTTCTTTCCCCTTCCTTCCACTCCCTTCCTTTAATAAAACTCTGGAACACAAATATATTTCACTTTCTCTCTGCTTCCTTTCACTTCTTTCCACTTCTTTCCTTTAATGAAACTCAGGAACACAACGTACCACTTTCTGTCTTAAAGCACGAATACTTATTCTTACGCTGGAGGGTGGTCACAGGGATAACCCCATTCATGTGGCGAGTCCTAACGATGTTCTGTTTTGCAATAATTCAAGTCGAGTCCTTTTGAAGCAGTTCAGATCGGTTTAGATCAGGGTTTCTGCTCCTAGAAGACCATTCCCTCACTTGTTTCTTCACTAGGCTTAGACATGTACAATGTTTATTTTCATGATTTTTGCTAGTCAATGTGCAATTGTGCATTTTCATGATTTTTCCCTAAATTAAACATATCTCTTAAACTGAGGTTTTGGCCCAGTGGTGTGAGGTGAGGGTGTACACGGTGAGGCCAGAAGTTTGAATCCACCACAGATGATAAGGATGAATAAAAAATATATATCTCTCGACTCTTTTACGGTTCACACCTTTTACTTTCACATATTAACTAGTTAGGATTAACTTCTAATATTGTCTAAATCGTGAGCCATCAAACATATCTCCACAAACCTGATGAATATCAAAGAGGTAATGAACTCACATATGCAGAAACACAACCAGCTTGTGCACCGAAGAGCTAATTAAGTTTGGGATATCGAACGTTAATTGTGCACATGAATCTACTTATAATCTACAAAGTTAAAATATCATGAATAACCCAAGTCTCAATTTCAAAAACAATAAATAATCCAATAAATTACAGAATAAGATGCTCCAAAAACAAATTAAAGATCACCATCCTATTCACACGAAAGAAATCTAGAAATATATTAAAATTATTATATATATATGAGCATCTAACTGTATGGTGATAAAAAGTTAAAAACCATAAATGGATAATTAAAGGGATTGTGCATATGATAGAGACATGGCTGTAAGAGAGATGTTTGGATAAACATCAAAGGGGGCAGAAAGATCAGAGCATGGCCTTTTCCAGAGAGAGAGAGGGAACCAAACCAACCAATTAGGAAATCTATCTTTTGAAACATAATTTAATGAATATTATTGCATTCTTTTCCTTATTCTTCTGATTTCTCTTAGGTAATTTTAGTGTTATATATTATTTTACAAACAGTGCTCCTACAACTTATAGATGTACCATTTTCTACATATATAGTTTCTTATAAAAAAAAAATTAGTGGTAAATATAAATAAATGTATACCATTTACATGCAGAAACACAAACAGCTTGTGTGCACCGAAGAGCTAAGTTTGGGATATTGAACCTTTGTGCACATAAATCTACTTTTCTACACAGTTAAAACTTAAAACATGAAGTACTATGGGCTTGTACTTCAAGTAGTTATCATATTGGCCCAATATTCATACATTAGATTTTTGGTGGGTTTTGTTTTTTTTTTTTTTTTTTTCCTTTTTTCTTTTTAAATTTAAGGATTGGTTGCGTATTACCTTCGAAATTATAAAATAAAATAAACATGATCAAAATCCTATATCATTCTAGTATTCTAAGAATTTTGGTCTAAATCATATATGAGATTGGTAATAGTCATGTTTTGATAAAAACACGATTGTCACAATTTATCCTAGGCTCCTAGCTCAATTGACACCACAAATGCAATGTTAATAAGACCCATCCAAATCCACAATAAGGAAACTTAAAAACACCTAAAATAGCCTAGTTATCTGCTACCTCATAAGGAAAAGAAAAGAAAAAAACCCTCATTCATAAAATATACCCTAAACTCACCCAATAAGAAAACGCAAAATCACCTATAACTATTGCCACAACGTCATCACTCTTATTTTTTTCCCCAAACCGTTTTTTCTAGTGCCAAGAACATGCTCCTAAAAAATGAGTGTCGGCGAAAAAAAAAAAAACCATCTGCTAAAAACAACTTATAGCCAAATTGCTTTAAAAATAGAACACTCACTTACAGGAGCGCAGCGCAGCTTCATAGGGGCGGGAGGGGGCGGCCGGTCCCCCGAAATTTTCACTCAAAAGTTCCGATTATATAGAGTATATGTATAGAATTTTTTTGGTATATACGGTTTTGAACCGTAACCCATAACCAGTGACTTCCGCCCCCCCCCCCCCCCCCCCCCGAGATTTTTGCTCTAGCTTCGCCACCGTTCACTTAACTAGCATACTATAATTGTGGTGCCCGTGGTGCCATACCAAAAACAAGAGGTTGCATCGTCCTGCTCTAACAACATATCAAGGTTCAACTTTCAATCTTTACAAACAAAATTTGCTGAAGGCTGTTTTAGTTCTTGAACATCTTTAGCATTAAAACTAATGGAAAGCCTTTCTCACACAAAACACTTGTATCCATCTGCTTGTTGAAGTATATACATAAAGTTCTACTTTAAAACCTAACCTAACCAAGTGATTGGTGTTGACAAGTTGTTAGGAGGCTGTTGAATCATGCAGTGTTGTTGCCATTGATTCCAATCTTGTGTTGCACTTGCTGCAACATAATGGTTATTATTTTGTTCTGGTATCTGCTGAGTGTTGCAGTTATCCTCCACATCCATGTCATCCGATTCCATCATATCAGATAATCGCGCATCACTCGCCGTGCATCCCGCAGTCTGAGGGTGTTGGGAATGGCTAGCCACCCAGGGCACAACTGCCAAACATCCATTACTTGCCCCTGACTCATCATCATCATGCTCCTGTGTTTCATCTGCTACCAATTTATATGTATCCGACCGGTTCAACCAAATAACAGGATCTGCATAATGTTAAAAAAAGAGTTTCGCTTAATTACGTAACTCTTTCAACTCTGAAAACAAAGAAAGATAATATAAATGTTGTAACAACTTACTTCTAAACCTTGAAAGTAAGTCTGAACCAGTGGAGATAGAAAACGGAATTGTAGACTGATACGAAGGCGAATTGTTCTTCGAGTTGAACAGAACAATAGCCCTCTCTTCATTCACAGGCAAACTGCTCTTCAACTCATCAGTTACTATGGGACTACATTCCATTGGTTGTTCCACAAAGTTATCATGAACAAGCTTTGGTTGTCCAAATTCAACTGGATTCGAAGTGTCTTGTTCGTCAATTATTGGTGCCAATTCAGCATCCTAACCACAATTTAGCAAATAATTATTACATGTTAAGATAAAAGCACATCAGCCGAAACAGATGCGACTTTGAAACCCTAGAAACAGTAGCAATTGTTCATAGCAATCATGCTGCTTGTATCTTACACGTTTTCGATTCAACTAAATCCTAAAGTCTAGTATACAAATTCAAACGATACATCATATAAGTAAACGTAAGCTACAAATTCAACCGATACATCAAACGAAAGACATTTTCAGTAGTTTCGACATACAAAATCAAGGTGTAAAGTCTTCGAAAAAGAGCAAATTTAACCGAAACTCAAACGATACATCAAATTATCGGTGTCAATTCAGCATCCTAATCACAATTTGGCAAATATTATTTGTTACATGTTAAAATAAAAGCACCTCAGCCAGAAACAGGGGAGATTTGAAACCCTAGAAACAGTAGCAATCCTTCATAGCAATCATGTTGCCAGTATCCTACACGTTTTCGATACAAATTCATACGATACATCATATAACTAAATGCAAGTTACAAATTTAAACAATACACGCGAACTCTAAAAAATCCGATTTGCAAACAGGAATGCGACGTTACAAAAAACTATCGTCTCAGCATGACTACACACCGAAACGATTCAAATTCATCTGTTCATCTATTCATTAGCAAATTACTATTACATGTGAAGATGAAAGTAGATCAGCCAAAACAGAGGAGCAATTGTTTATAAAAATTATATGTTGACAGTATCCTACACAATTTCAATACAATTAAAAACGACATATCATCTAAACTAAATGCAACTTACAAATTCAAACAATACACGATTCGGTAGTTGTAACTACTTCGAAACAGAATTTGCATTTGAATGATCCAATCACAAAACAGAAATGCAAGTTACAAATCAAGCTATAACGTAAGCATAACTACATACGGAAGAGATTAAAATACGTGTTTATGTATGCACTTACCAGACGACGGATTTTGAGAGCAGGAGAGGACAGAGTGAAGTCGAAGAAGTCGTCGTTAACTTCACCTGAGTCTTTCCTCTTCATCTTTTGACGACAAAAAGCTCTTCGATTGTATAGAAATGTAAAATTCTCAGTCGATGTTTGTAGATTCAACGAACAATTTCTTCGATTATGAGCAATTTGTATGAACTTTGACGTGCTTTTTATTGTTAATTGATATAGAAATTACGCGCACTGGAGCGATGTTTCCGGAAGCATCCGGAAGGTAAGAGAGAGATCTAGGGATGGCAAAAAAAACCCGAGCCCGACGGGTATACCCGAAACCCGAAGTATTTGGGACGGGTATACCCGATACCCGACGGGTATGGGACGGGTTTGGTATTGAAAAAAATATATTTCGCGGGTACGGGACGGGTATGATATTAGGTGATACCCGACCCGATTACCCGAAACTAAATACCCGTCTACCCGAAATATATACCCGAAGACTTTTAAGTTTTATATATATCTTTTCTTAACTATTTTTTAGTAATGTTTCATTCTAATAGATTGATTATTTGAAAAATAAAATTTTCATCCAAAATATATATTCTAATAACATTATTATTTATATTTATATGCTATGAAATATATAAATAGTTTTTAAAATTCATACTATAATATATATTTACATATTAAATGTTTTAAAGATTATTATGGTGATGATAATATACATGTTATTTATTATAATTTCATATATTCTAGATTTTTTAAAACATAAGACTATAAAAGAAAATAAAAATATATATATACATGCAAATACCAACGGGTATACCCGATACCCGCGGGTATGCTCTATACCCGACGGGTAATACCCGACAAAAACCCGACAGGTAATGGGACGGGTATGGTATGTGATTTTATAACCGGGTATGGGTATGGTATTAGCCAAACCCGACCCGTTGCCATCCCTCAAAGATCCAGCAGATGTGCACCTTGGCCCCCTTGAAAATGACGTTTGTTTAACTAATGGTCCTATATTGTTTTAGGATAAGTTTCTGATATCGTTTTTTACGTGTAAACTGGGGTAAACTAACATTTTAGTCCGTATAGTTTTGCCTTAAAATATTATTTTCATCATCTTTTTTTTTTTTTTTTTTCTAATCTGGATCTCAAACATTTTTATTTTTTTGTCATTTTTATCCATCTCACTAATGTCATCTATTATTTACTACACTGTTAAGTCAAAGTCATTTTCATCAACTTATCTATAAAAATTTTGGGGGTGGGCTAAATGTACCCCCTCTTCCTACTTTTTAGCATTGTTTGGTTGAAGGGGCTGGAAGCTTTTAGGTTAGAGAAAAAGCTCTACAATGAAAATCTACTAGTAGTAGCTTTTAAGAAAAAACTCTACTAGTTACAAGCTTTTAATTAGTAAATGACACAAATACCCATTCTATTTTAAAAATGAAATAAAAACCTTCTTTACAAGCTTTTAATTATGACCATTTTGGTCATTTTATACATTTTATTAAAAGCTCCAGCTACTCTGCCAAACACCAAAATATATTTAAAAAGTTTACAGCTACCAGCCTCCAGCTAGTTTTACCAAACATACCCTTTATACTCCCTTTTTTAAAATACCAGTTTAAATTTGTCAATTTACAAGCTTTTAATTATGACCATTTTGGTCATTTTATACATTTTATTAAAAGCTCAAGCTACTCTGCCAAACACCAAAATATATTTAAAAAGTTTACAGCTACCAGCCTCCAGCTAGTTTTACCAAGCATACCCTTTATACTCCCTTTTTTAAAATACCAGTTTAAATTTGTCAAATTTCGCCCCTTTAAAAATCCAATTTTTTTAATACATTTAAAAGTTAGGAGTGGTGAAACTAATACTAAACTTCACAAATCTCTATTTATAGAACCTAATCAATTATTGGTTTTAAATTATTTTCAATATCAACGGGTTCATTCTAATCATACAACTATTTTGAAATCATGAAACTGCAAGGATTCAACCTTTTCTAATTGGTATATACAAACTTTTTTATTTGATTTAAAAGAATGAAATGTGTTGATCAAACTAAATGTTAGCTAACCATTCTTCATTAATAAAAGATAAGATCTTTTTTTAAAAAATGTTAAAAACTTTTACCAAAAATCATGTGTAAAAAAAGTGTTTTCCTTATTCGAAATAAGAAAAAAAATGTATTTAGAAAAACTAAAAGAAAACGTTTTAAAACAATCAAACTTAAAAAACGTTCAACAAAATCAAAAATAAGAAAAAAAATGTACTTAGGAAAACTAAAAGAAACAGTTTTAAAATAATAAAATATTGTTTTAAAAACACTAAAAATATCAATAAAACATAAAAAAAAAAGCCTTTTTTTAAGTTGATAACAAAATATTAAAGATTGACAATATAAAAGCAAAAAGGTTTGAATTGTATTAATTTGAAACTTAAGGGAGGGGGTATGTTCAGTCAAAATAAATTGAGAGGGGGGTACGTTTAGCAACCCCCCAAATTTTTTTTGCCATTATAGTCCCTGCGCCGTATAGTATCGTATTTTTTTTTGTATCGGTACCAAGTTTCGGCAAAAATCAGTATCAGTAGTTATGGTACTGGAATCGGTTCGGTGCGATTCGATATCAAGCACATCCCTAATTTCAACCCATTTGCCAAAACTGATCCTGATACCAATATTCGCCAAAACTTGGTATCGATACAAAAAATATACGACACGATGTAGGGATGATAATAGCAAAAAAAATATTAGAGGCAAGTTGACAAAAATACCCTTGACTTAACGCAACAAGAATTCGGTTAAGATCAGCTTCTGTTTATTACGGTACCGACACTCGTTATAACAATCAAAAGAGAAAAAATAAAGTCGTTATATGCTTAACATGATATCGACATGTATTTTACATCGAGCGAAAACCATTAAAATGCACAGCAACACCGGTGTTGGTACCGATGTAGTTCTGTCAATATCATTTTGGTTCGCTGGGATATCGCCACTTGTAACTCATTTAACTTATTATAAGTTCGTTTTTTTTTCCCAACACCTGGAAAATATCTTTTTTGAAAAAGAAACACCTAAATAGTAATTTGTTGAAAACGAAGTTGTATTCAAAATTAAGGGTTTTTTTTTTTTTTTTTTTTTTTTTTTGCATTGTAAGCTACGAGTACCACAACCATGATGAATAGAACCAACGCCGACCAAACAACACTAGTATTGGTGTTATCGTAATCAACACTAACAGTCGTTTTTATTGTTTTAGATTGATGTAAAACACATTATCTGTTGGCTTACATTAGATAACTTTTGTGAAATGAGGTAACTGTAAACTTTTTTCATTGTACACTATATCGAGTAGCCGTATCATAACGAACCGATACCGACCGAACACATCGGTATCAGTATTATCGAGCCCGTCATCACTATTTGTTTTCATGGTTTTCGATCGATGTAAAATACATGTTACTATTTTTTTGGGCGTATTATGACTTTACATTTTGAGTTACATGAGACAACTTTTTGTGTAATAAATAATTGTAAATAATTTTTTTATACACATAATTCTTTACCGAAGGTAACAATGCCGCCCAAACATGAATAGCTAGTGGCGGATCGAGAATTTGTTTTCTGGGGGAGGGATTACTACTAGTAGGTTCCCTAATCGCTACTTTTATTCATTTTTATAGTTTGGGTTTCAATAGGATTCGGTTTTGATTTTCTTTTGTTATTACCGGTAGAGAAATAGTAACATACTGCAACATAACTTTTCTCAACATAATTTTGTAAACCTATATGTCTCTAAATAGCATTTGATTAGGTGTACAGGGGCGATTCTTTTAAGGGGCGGCCACCCCCCCTGAATTTTCGCTCAGAAGTTTCGATTATATAGTATTCGTATAGAAATTTTTTGGTATATAAGGTTTCGACCCCCCGAAACTAGTGATTTCTGACCCCTCCGGCGACTTCCGACTCCCCGAAATATCGGGTCAAAATTCGCCACTGTAAGGTGTATATCAAAATTCGCCACCGTATCATAACGAACCGATACCGACCGAACACATCGGTATCAGTATTATCGAGCCCGTCATCACTATTTGTTTTCATGGTTTTCGATCGATGTAAAATACATGTTACTATTTTTTTGGGCGTATTATGACTTTACATTTTGAGTTACATGAGACAACTTTTTGTGTAATAAATAATTGTAAATAATTTTTTTATACACATAATTCTTTACCGAAGGTAACAATGCCGCCCAAACATGAATAGCTAGTGGCGGATCGAGAATTTGTTTTCTGGGGGAGGGATTACTACTAGTAGGTTCCCTAATCGCTACTTTTATTCATTTTTATAGTTTGGGTTTCAATAGGATTCGGTTTTGATTTTCTTTTGTTATTACCGGTAGAGAAATAGTAACATACTGCAACATAACTTTTCTCAACATAATTTTGTAAACCTATATGTCTCTAAATAGCATTTGATTAGGTGTACAGGGGCGATTCTTTTAAGGGGCGGCCGACCCCCCTGAATTTTCGCTCAGAAGTTTCGATTATATAGTATTCGTATAGAAATTTTTTGGTATATAAGGTTTCGACCCCCCGAAACTAGTGATTTCTGACCCCTCCGACGACTTCCGACTCCCCGAAATATCGGGTCAAAATTCGCCACTGTAAGGTGTATATCAATATATTACTGTAAAGAAAGGTGATTAGTATTCACACGAGGAATCTCAACAGAAACTATCGAGATGGGAATGATGAGATGCTTTATTTTAGAGTAAAAAATACTTGCAATGATAACATATTTATTAATCTATTAATCTATTATCTATTAATCTATTAATATATATATATAAAAGAATTAAACTTTGCTGACGTGGCGTGCAATCGTGCCTTCAACCTCTCCATGAAACTGCCACGTGCCATCATAATTGAAAGATTTTAGTGTTTTTGAATTATTTCCTTTTTTAATTAAAAAAAAAAGATAAGCATAAAACCCTAAATTTATCTCTTCGTCTATCTCTCAATTCTCAATTACTAAATTTAAATTGAGTTATTTTAGAAAAAAAGAATTTAAAAATAAATTTAAAATTTTCTCTCTCATGTTTCCTCCCATAATTTTTAAACGTTTATATCTTTTATATATGGGATTTTTTTAAGAAAAAAATTACACCAAATTAACGAGCGTTTTATTATCTTTCCAACGAGCACCATAGTGCTATATAAAAAACGGAGAAAAAATCGACTATTTTTTGTGGGGTTTCGTTCATACAGAAAAAAAACACACAAAGTGTTCATGTTATTCATTAATCATGTTTTTATCTTTTAAACCAGGTTCTTATCGACGATGTTGAAAATCAGCCCAATCGCCATATTATCATTGGAATTTTACTAGGTATACTTCATCAAGCGAAGCTAGGAGAAAGAATCGCACAACATTGCAACACATGGTGTCACCTTATAGCAAGGTTATTTTTTTATTTATTTAATTACAAGAGTAATAATTATTACTATTAGTATTTGTATTATCAGAATGGTTATATTTTTCAACCCCGTGACGCTCTCGGGAAGAATTGATAGTTGCTGACGTGGCGTTCAATGGTGGCCTCAACCATCTCTTGACTATGCCACGTGGCATAATGAGATGCAATGGTTACAACTTCCAACTTAAGTGTTTATTTAGTTGATTAGGTTAGGAATTATAAGAGCCATTAGAATGTGAGAAATAAGAGAGATGCGATGAGTTTTTGAATAGTTGCAGCTTACATAAGTGATTCTTTAGATGATTACTGATTAGGTTTTAGATTAGGGAATATGAGTTATTACTGATTAGAATACTATGAACATGCAATGATTGAGAGATTTTGTGGTTAGTTAACTTGAGCCATTTACAATAGGTTATCACGTAAAATTAGATTTTTTAACCCCAGGACCCTCCCGGGGTAATCAGCTAGTATTACTATATTAGAGTCAAAATAAGACACTGGAGGCGACCATGATTATCCGTACGTTGAATATAATATAGAACAGTACAAAACAATGTTTAAGTACTTGTTTCTGATTTGCCCTGAAATCAACATATGACATATCCCAAACTAAACGATTAGGATTATCTTGTCATATTTGTTTAATGTTTATAATATTATTAATACACTTTCAATTCTTGATTAGCTCAAATGATTTTTTTTAATATTATTAAATCACTAGTCTTTCATATTTGAACTTGAAGAGATCGATGATATCAAAGTAAGGTTGAATTGTTTTTATATTATTATTGATCATGAAGCTGTTACAAGGCAATGCATAAATACAAAGATGACATGCATTTAAAAATGGAAAATAGTAATAAGGGCCTACATCTAGGAGAAATTATCTATGCTGAATTATTGGAGAGGAATAAGGGAATATAATAAAGAATATTCGCCAATACTCCCCCTCAAGTTGGAGCGTGTAAGTCAATAACGCCCAACTTAAATCACTAGTCTTTCATATTTGAACTTGAAGAGATCGATGATATCAAAGTAAGGTTGAATTGTTTTTATATTATTATTGATCATGAAGCTGTTACAAGGCAATGCATAAATACAAAGATGACATGCATTTAAAAATGGAAAATAGTAATAAGGGCCTACATCTAGGAGAAATTATCTATGCTGAATTATTGGAGAGGAATAAGGGAATATAATAAAGAATATTCGCCAATACTCCCCCTCAAGTTGGAGCGTGTAAGTCAATAACGCCCAACTTGCCAAGGAGAAATTTGAGTTGAGGAGCCCCCAGACCTTTTGTGAATAGATCAGCAATTTGCATACTTGATTCGATGTGGAAGGGATGTATCTCTTTGGTTTCTACCCTTTCGCGGACAAAGTAACAATCCATCTCCACGTGCTTTGTGCGTTCATGAAAAACGGGATTGTTGGCAATGTGACGAGCAGCTTGATTATCACAAAAGAGTGGTGTGGGACCATCCAAAGGAACATCGAGCTCCTTTAGGAGCCATCGCAACCATAAAATTTCACTGGTGGTAGAAGCCATTGATCGGTACTCGGCTTCGGCAGATGAACGAGAAACAACGGATTGTTTCTTAGTTTTCCAGGAGATTGGAGCACCTCCTAATAAAAGTAAGTACCCGGTTCAAGAGCGTCTAGAAAAGGGGCAGCCAAGCCAATCCGCATCACAATACCCGACTAGCTTATAATTATTTTCCCGTGACAAAAGAATTCCTTGGCCTGGAGTTGCTTTGAGATAGCGGAGAACACGATGAACCGCATCGAGGTGAGGTTGTCTAGGATCTGAGACAAATTGGCTAAGAACATTAACAGCGTATGTGATGTCGGGTCTGGTGGCTTGTAGATAGAGTAATCGACCCACGATCCTGCGATATCTACCACCATCTATTTTTGGTTCTGTAGTTCCTTTGTCTAGTTTCAAGTTTGGTTCCATAGGAAATGTGCTAGGTCGACATCCTTGGAAGCCACAATCTTCGAGAATATCGAGATTGTACTTTCTTTGGCTCAGAACGAGCCCTTTTGAAGTACGAGCTACCTCAATTCCAAGGAAATATTTGAGATCCCCAAGGTCCTTGATGCTGAATCGGCGGTTTAACTCATTCTTCGTTTCTTGAATCATCTCCTTGTTGTTACCAACCATAATGACGTCATCCACATATATTAAAATTGCCACAATGTTGTTGCCTTGTTTTTGAATGAATAATGAATAATCTGCCTTGCATTGTTTAAAGCCCAAGTCGAGTAAAGAGGATGTGAATTTTTTATACCAATTCTGTGAAGCTTGCTTTAGGCCGTAAAGAGATTTCCTCAACCTGTAAACTCTAGTCTCCCCTTCTTTAGAAAACCCATGTGGAATCTTCATGTAACTTCCTCGTGCAAGTCCCCATGCAAGAAGGCGTTATTTACATCCAATTGATTAATAATCCAATTCCGTTTTGCAGCGATGGTCAAGAGAGTCCTAACCGTCACGAGCTTGGCGACAGGAGCGAAGGTGTCGTGATAATCAACACCTTCTTGTTGTGTGAATCCTTTTGCGACAAGACGAGCCTTGAAACGCTCAATCTCCCCATTAGGTTTGTATTTGATTTTATAGACCCATTTGGAATCTATGGCACGTTTCCCTTCCGGTAAATTTTCAAGTGTCCACGTACCATTTTTTTCAAGAGCATGGATCTCCTTTCTCATAGCTTCTTTCCATCTCTCGTCCTGTATAGCTTGTGCAAAGTTTCTCGGCTCATCATGTGAGTTGATGGCCGTCAAAAAAGCTTTGTGAGCGTTTGAAAAATTTATATAGGAAATAAAATTAGACAAGGGGTGTACCATTGAGGAGTCTTGATTGGATGCTGGAGACGCAGGGACTATAGATGGGGGAAGCTTGACTTCGAAGCCTTCGAGACGAGTGGATGGAATTCTGATTCGTTTGCCCCTTCCTTCAATTGAATCGTGATCAGGGTGCATATTTTGAGGCCCAATGGTTTCAAAGTTAGGTTCCTGTTGAGGCAAAGGCCCATTCGAAGCGGGCTCTTGATGGGGCAGAGGCCCACTTGAAGTGGGTTCATCTTGGGTTAAAGGAGGCCCATTAATCGGTTCTCTTTCATCTTCAGTTAATGGGTCGTCATCTTGAGCAGGCCCAATTGGATTTTGGTTCTCATTGGAATCAATAGGCGGGATCTCAAGTTCAAAAAGATCGTTGTTTTGAGGGACTTGAATGGCTTTGAAAGGAAAGTGATTCCCATGACATCGAACATCTCTTGAGATAATCGTTATTTTACTTTCAAGGTCATAGATTTTATATCCCTTCGTGAATGGTGGGTACCCTAAGAAAACCCCGGGTCTCCCCCTCTCCTCGAACTTGTCTCCTTTAGTGTCGGTGTTCCAATAGTATGCTAGGCAACCAAGGACCCTCATGAAATCATAGTCAGGTTTTTGGTTGTAAAGCAACTCATAAGGCGTTTTATTATTATTGACACTAGAGGGTAGCCGGTTAATTATATAGGTGGCCGTTAAAACACATTCCCCCCAAAACCTTTTGGGTAAATTTGCCTCGAACCTAAGAGCTCGAGCCGTTTCAAGGAGATGACGGTGTTTCCTTTCGACGACTCCGTTTTGTTGAGGCGTGTGTGGGCATGTTGTTTCAAGAACCATCCCATTTTCTTTATAAAAGTTCATCATGTCATTGGAGGTAAATTCGCCTCCATTGTCACATCTAACTTTCTTGACATTCTTTCCAAATTGAGTTTGAACCATTTTGTGAAAATCTTTAAGACACCCACTGGCCTCATGTTTATATTTTAAAAGAAATACCCAAACGGCTCTACTAAAATCATCCACAATGGTCAAAAATAACTTGCTCCTGTGATTGAGGGTGTACGGTACTTACCCCAAATGTCGCAATGCAATAAATCAAAACAGTCACTTGTTTTGATAGTGCTAATGGAAAAAGGAAGTCTCGTGTGCTTAGCCTTAGAACACGCATCACACAACTTGTTAAAAACAACGTTTTTAAGGAAACTAATTTCATGGAGTTTCTCAGCGGAAGCATGTCCAAGTCTTTTGTGCCAAACATCCTTAGTAACAATCATAGCCTTTCTTTTATTTTTGATCATCCCCATCCGATATAGTCCCTTCTTGCATCTACCCGCACCAATCAAGCTTCCCGTGTGGAGTTTCTGCATAATACAAAAATCAGGAAAGAATGTAACTGAGCATTGCAAGCTTTTAGTTAATTGTTTTACAGACAATAAATTGCATTTTAGATCAGGAACATAGAGGACATTTTTAATTTCAATGTCCCCCTTTAAGGTACCAACTCCTCTTCCTTTAACAGAAACTTTGTTTCCATCGGCTACGATGACCGGTGCTTCGAACTTGTTTTCATTTTTATTACTAAGAAAATCCGGATCGTGAGTAATGTGATCGGTGGCCCCCGAGTCCATTACCCACTCGTCCTCTTCTTCCTCTTTTCCCGCGAAGTTGGCGGCGTTGCTACTTTCACGTTTCGTTTTGTTTCCTGGCCACCAATCGGGATAACCGATTCTTTTGAAGCAACCTTCTTTGTTGTGACCATCTCTCCCACAGAAAGTGCAATGTTCAATAACATTACCACGCTGAGCATTCTTTCCCACCGGCTTGTCGCTTTTCATTGTTTCCCGGTTATTGTTTTCTTCTCGCCTTCTGAGCATAGTGGCCATGGTTTATGTTGGAACAGGGGTTTTGATTAGAGCAGGGTTTTGAACCTGCTCTGATACCATGAAGAGATCGATGATATCAAAGTAAGGTTGAATTGTTTTTATATTATTGTTGATTATGAAGCTGTTACAAGGCAATGTATAAATACAAAGATGACATGCATTTAAAAATGGAAAATAGTAATGAGGGCCTACATCTAGGAGAAATTATCTATGCTGAATTATTGGAGAGGAATAAGGGAATATAATAAAGAATATTCGTCAATAGAGCTTAAATGATTTTTTTTTCTTTAAATTGGAAATTAGTCTATACAAAAACAACATTGAATATGTTTTCAATGGTCATGTACCAATACCCCTGTTTTGGTTCAAGTCCAATATCCATATTTGACCCATTAAGTTTTACCTATTTTCTTCTAAAGACAACTCCTTTGATTTCAAAGGACATTTCGTCCTAGTGGAAGCTTCTATCAGAGCATCTAATCGAGCCACTACCCTACGGACTGGTTTCACATTGTGGTATATAGCCACAACGCCCCTTCTAATAGGTTTTCATGAATTTAGTAGCTTGACTTCAAGGCCGATACAACAAGAAATGACTCAACATGATCCTCCAGACCACTCTTAACTCAAAGAACACAACTCGAAGCACCATTACATGACTTAGATATGCGTCTTTGCCAAGGCCGACCCTAAGGGGGTGCGGGGAGGACTCCCGGCCTCGGGCCCAATTTCTAAGGGGGCACTTTGAGCGGCGACGAGTATTTTCTTTGTGCAAGTATTTTATTTCTGTTTTCGACCCAAAAAAAAAAAGATTTCATCTTAAACATCACTGGTTATAAACGCAAGAAGGTGAAGAACAGATAAAAAAGAAGATGAGTCATACATGATAAACTAGATTGGTAGGATATGACAGAAATTAAAAAAAAAAGTTGAAGTGTGTTACTTGATATTTGTGTTGTGGTACAGTAATTGTGCAGCCTTTGCAGTAAATTTTAATATATAGTAGTACTACAAAGCAGTAATTGTCTCACGCTTTTGCACATGATGCAAGTCAAATTCATTTTATTAAAAAACTTTTGAAGTCTAAACATAAAACAATGGTCATTCAAATTATTATGGAATTTTAAAAAATGGTGGTTTTTTTTATGAGCCAATTAGCCAAACAGATTAATTTTTATAATTATTACGACACTTTCAGTTCTATATCCGGTTCGACCAATCCAACTAGGGAACCGGTAAGGACACAGGTTCAACGTCCGCTTCAGTTATGAAAACATTGCTTAAAAGACCTAAGAGTAAGGGGCACATATTTCATAGCTCGGCTCGAACACCTGAATTTTCAGGGCCGACCCTGGCCTTTGCAGCTCTCTCTTGCGTCATCCCTAGGACTATGAATGAAACATGAGTTGGGTTTGTGCCAAAAAAGTGAAAATGTCTATAGAAATCATCACAATGTATTTGTTTGTCAATCTAATGCTAGATCTAAAAAAAAAAAGCCGCAAAAAAAGTACGACTCTAGACATGCTTTATACCCTTTATTGCTTCGATTTCTCTTTTATAAATCCACTAGATATTTGCCCGCGTTGACACGCAGTTCAACAACGTACGATTATTTGGAGTAGTATAACGTATAAGAAAAATAAAGTAGAAACATTTTATTAAAATTTAAAAGCAACGAATACACATTTATTCAAATATCGCTGAAAATTTCCTTATAAACCACATTTTTTGTTTTAGTCATCACTTTCCCACCAGCATCTAGTATAAGTAACTTCACGCCTGCCCTGCTTTTAACTCTTGACAATGCGACATAAAGCTGGCCATGTGAGAATACAGGGTTTCTTAAATACAATCCAACCTGAATAAGGCGACTTAAATGGTATGTGTTAAAAATAGACTTATGGCATATTCAACAATAAGAAAGTAATAAAAATGAAAATAAGAAATTAACTACCACCTAAATTTCACAATTTAATTTGACACGTCTGAGAAGATGAGCATTACACATATCGACCCGCTAAAAAAGCTTCGAGCATATTTTATTCTATTTGACACATTTGAAAAGGCAAACATTACCCAAATCGACCCGTTAAGAAAACGGAAGATTGCCCCAATTCACCTATGGCCTATGTATAAGTAAAAGGAACATCAATCTAATCAAAACACCATAAACACACTGTTGGCGACTTTTACCCTATTTGACCCATTGGAAAAGTTGAACATTACCCAAATCGACCGATTTATAAGTAAACAAACATGAACCTACACCACTAAAACAACATTTTATAACCCTCTTTTAACTAATCAACTAATTCACATAACCCATATGCTTGCATTTGATAAAAAAGCTACCGTTCAAGGTCTCTGAGTAAGCAACTTAGAACTTCCTTAACTTTGCATCAACATCGATATGCTTACTCATTTCAGAGTGTTGCCTACAAATATTTAAGTACTAAGATCAAGTAAACTAACAATACAAAAAACAGCGTGTTTGGATGTGCGTTTTAAAAGCGATTATATGAGCTTTAAGCGATCAAAATCATAGAATTAGCTGTGATACCTCAAAAATCCACATATAAGTCAAAAGTCAAATACCAAATGGACATTCAGTTTTCAAATAAATAATCAATGAACTTCAGCGAGAGGTAATTACGTATATAACATTACTTACATGTAGAAAAACACCGATAGGATGACGCCCGCAAATAGTATTATCAGAGACAAACCTGTCCTCAAAAGTCTTTAAATTTCTCGCGCTCCATATTTACGAAATCGTTGCTAACCCCACATTGTGTAAATCTTCTTCCACCTTTTGCTTCCCGGACTACTCCACAGCCGGGTGTTTAATAACTTTCCTAAACACTATAATCCATAATTTTTAATTTTTTTAAAATAAAAACATTTAATAACTATTCTATTTTTAAAATTAAAAAAAAAGTCATTAATGTTTTTATAAATGTTTTTTATTTTTTAAAAATCGAAATCATTCATTAATGTTTGAGTCAACATGTTTAATAACTTTCCTAAACACTGTAATCTAGATTTTTAATTTTCTTAAAATAAAAAAAATATAATGACTATTCTATTTTTAAAATTCAAAAAAGAGTCATTAATGTATTTATAAAATTTTTTATTTTACATCAACGAAAATTATTCATTAATGTTTCGGTCAAAGTGTTTAATAACTTTCCTAAACACTATAATCCAGATTTTTATTTTTTTTAAATAAAAAACATTTAATGGCTATTCTATTTTTAAAATTCAAAAAAGAGTCATGTTTTTATAAAAGAATTTATTTTTTAAAAATCGAAAATCATTCATTAATGTTTCGGTCAACGTGTTTAATAACTTTCCTAAACAATATAATCCACATTTTTTGTTTTTTTAAAATAAAAAACATTTAATAACTATTCTATTTTAAAATTCAAAAAAGAGTCATTAATGTTTTTATAAATGTTTTTTATTTTTTAAAAATCGAAATCATTCATTAATGTTTGGGTCAACGTGTTTAATAACTTTCCTAAACACTGTAATCCATATTTTTAATTTTCTTAAAATAAAAAACATTTAATGACTATTCTATTTTTAAAATTCAAAAAAGAGTCATTAATGTTTTTATAAAATTTTTTATTTTTTAACAACGAAAATTATTCATTAATGTTTCGGTCAAAGTGTTTAATAACTTTCCTAAACACTATAATCCAGATTTTTAATTTTTTTTAAAATAAAAAACATTTAATGACTATTCTATTTTTAAAATTCAAAAAAGAGTTATGTTTTTATAAAATAATTTATTTTTTAAAAATCGAAAATCATTCATTAATGTTTCGGTCAACGTGTTTAATAACTTTCCTAAACAATATAATCCACATTTTTTGTTTTTTTAAAATAAAAAACATTTAATAACTATTATATTTTAAAATTCAAAAAAGAGTTATTAATGTTTTTATAAAAAAATTATTTTTTAAAAATAGAAATCATTCATTAATGTTTGGGTCAACGTGTTTAATAACTTTCCTAAACACTGTAATCCATATTTTTAATTTTCTTAAAATAAAAAAACATTTAATGACTATTCTATTTTTAAAATTCAAAAAAGAGTCATTAATGTTTTTATAAAAATTTTTAAACATTTAATAACTATTCTATTTTTAAAATTAAAAAAAAAGTCATTAATGTTTTTATAAATGTTTTTTATTTTTTAAAAATCGAAATCATTCATTAATGTTTGGGTCAACGTGTTTAATAACTTTCCTAAACACTGTAATCTAGATTTTTAATTTTCTTAAAATAAAAAAAATTTAATGACTATTCTATTTTTAAAATTCAAAAAAGAGTCATTAATGTTTTTATAAAATTTTTTATTTTACATCAACGAAAATTATTCATTAATGTTTCGGTCAAAGTGTTTAATAACTTTTCTAAACACTATAATCCAGATTTTTAATTTTTTTTAAATAAAAAACATTTAATGACTATTTTATTTTTAAAATTAAAAAAAGAGTCATGTTTTTATAAAATAATTTATTTTTTAAAAATCAAAAATCATTCATTAATGTTTCGGTCAACGTGTTTAATAATTTTCCTAAACAATATAATCCACATTTTTTGTTTTTTTAAAATAAAAAACATTTAATAACTATTCTATTTTAAAATTCAAAAAAGAGTTATTAATGTTTTTATAAAAAAATTTATATTTTAAAAATCGAAATCATTCGTTAATGTTTGGGTCAACGTGTTTAATAACTTTCCTAAACACTGTAATCCATATTTTTAATTTTCTTAAAATAAAAAAACATTTAATGACTATTCTATTTTTAAAATTCAAAAAGAGTCATTAATGTTTTTATAAAATTTTTTATTTTTTAATAATCGAAAATTATTCATTAATGTTTCGGTCAAAGTGTTTAATAACTTTACTAAACACTATAATCCGGATTTTTATTTTTTTTTAAAATAAAAAACATTTAATGACTATTCTATTTTTAAAATTCAAAAAAGAGTCATGTTTTTATAAAATAATTTATTTTTTAAAAATCGAAAATCATTCATTAATGTTTCGGTCAACGTGTTTAATAACTTTCTAAACACTATAATCCAAATTTTTACTTTTTTTAAAATAAAAAACATTTAATGACTATTCTATTTTTAAAAGTCAAAAAAGAGTCATTAATGTTTTTATAAAAATAAATATTTTTTAAAATCGAAAATCATTCATTAATGTTTCGGTCAAAGTGTTTAATAACTTTCCTAAACACTATAATCCAGATTTTTAATTTTTTTTAAATAAAAAACATTTAATGACTATTCTATTTTTAAAATTCAAAAAATAGTCATTAATGTTTTTATAAAAAAAATAATTTTTTAAAAATCGAAAATCATTCATTAATGTTTCGGTCAAAGTGTTTAATAACTTTGCTAAACACTATAATCCATATTTTTAGTTTTTTTAATAACTTGACTAACATTGTAATCCCGATTTTTAATTTATTTTTAAAATAAAAAACATTTAATGACTATTCTATTTTTAAAATTCAAAAAAGAAGAAAGAAAAATCTAACCTCGTATGCAAGACGGATGCCTTTGAACACCTCACCAGCTTGTGAATTCTTGTTAACATTAAATCCACAGTATTAAACGGATTATTATGAAATCATGAAAGAGAAAAATTGATATACGTTAAAATATACATATTTAAATCCCCGATTAAACTCCCAAATTACGCGTTTTCGACCATAATTGCACGAATTCGGTACTTAACCGCTTCATATTTTATTTCAGGTCTTAAATGACGTCCCACGAACAAAGTCGAAGAATCCGGGTGAAAAACGGACAAGACGGAAAGTTTCTGCAAAATCAGCCAAGTCTGGAAATAGTGCACGGCCGTGCACCCCAGGTGCACGCCCGTGCGGACTCAGTCTACCCGGACACAGAGGAGCTGCACTGCCAGTGCGACCTGGCGTGCAGCTGTTGTTCTCGGGCACCCTGATCAGCACTGCCGTGCGGGTGCCCGTGCGACTCAGGTTCCCGGGTGCACTGCCAGTGCACCAGGCAGTGCACCATCAGCACTCGGCCACAACCAGACCCGCACGCCCGTGCACCTTAGGTGCACGGCCGTGCGGAATATCTAGATATTTCCAGGAACAGCCACTTGCCCACTTGCCCACTTGCACGTCAAATCAAGTTGATCGAGTGCACGGCCGTGCACTTTATGCGCACGGCCGTGCCAAAAATCAAACTTTCTATAAAAACAGAGCAGAACCCACTGATCAAATATTGGATCTTTGGGGGGCGATTTCTGGCGATTTTCAGGGCTAACGAAGTGCTGCATAGGCGTGGAACAAGCTCGGGAATCCATCCGTTCCATCCTTCATCATCCAATCCATCTCTTTAGCAATCTTATGGTTTGATCCTTTAAGCTTTCTTAGATCCAAATCTGATTTTGTTTGCTACATTGATGTTATTTTAGTTAATCGTACGCCTACGGGCAAGAACATTAGTAGTAGTTAGTAGTTAAAACAATCATTTGCGTGAAATCAAGTTTTGTATAAATTTGGCGTTTTTCATGTTTGAATCTTGATGATCATAATGCAACCTTGTTTCGTTGTTGATAGATTTGTAGTTGTGTTCGGATGACTTTGATGATTATCGAATGTGTTAGGCGGATTACTTGTTGAGAAAACCGTCCGTTTAATCGTCCGGTAGTAAACTAGTTAACTTGTTAATAAAGTTTACACCATGAAACTGTAACCGGGTATTGGTTTGGTTAAAGTCACTCGGATAATGATTATAAATGTTTACCGGCACGTAAAAGAGTTTAAAAAGCTTAATGGTGTTGTTACTAATCTTTGACGCGGTTAATGATCTTTGCTAGTTATTTTGGTAGAAATAGCGATCTTAGTAGATTTGTGTTCAAAGTTAGTAAAATGGAATAGGTTGTGAAATGCTCTACTTTATGCTAGTCTCGGTGGTCGTATTGTGTATTCGATATTGCTTTCCTTTGCTAGTGCGGTTGAGGACTCCCGAAAGGTGATACTAACCCTTCTTTAAAGATTCTCATGAGATCATATCAGCTGCGCGCTAATAAACGACTTGAGGTGGCTAACGTGTGTATTCGCGTTAGCTTTCCATATAGTTGTCATGTTAGGATGCCCGAAAGGGACACTAACTGTCGGAAAATGGGAATGTTGATCGCGCCTTTATTTCTTATATAGATGACATGCTAGGATTGGCGTATTACATCTTATATAGTTATATTTTCTATTTTGGAGTAGTAGTTAAGTTATTTACATGTTTTAGAATTTATTTAGTCTTAAACAAAACTCAAACTTATCTTTTCCTACTGGTAAATCGGGGACAGAGTTTTAGTACAATTGCTCCGCGCGCGTCCATGGATCGATATCTGGTTCTTATCTGTACGTTACTACATATATGACAGGGTACACTTGCCCTATTGTGTGTGTTTTAATATTAAGGTCTAAACCATTTTTATAAATATTAAAGCAAAACGTGTGTTAAAATCCATTGTAAAATATGTATAGTTACGCACACGTCAAGTTTTTGGCGCCGTTGCCGGGGATGCGACGAGCTTTAGGAACGAACCGAGTCAACTTTTTACCAGTGTACATGCTTGTGAATACTTGTTTATACTTCTTTGATTCGTTATTTCATTCATTTATTTGCACACATGATTATTTGAATTTTTATTAGATTTATTTGTCTGTTGATATATTGGATTAATTTTAGATTGGTTTATAGGTTGCATATAGATTCGTTCATTTATCTGCTTATAGAATTGTTTGATTTGATTTTTCGTTCATTAGGTAGTTGATAGATTTAATTTATTGAATATTGGACTAATTGGTTTGTCTATGAATTTGATTTGATCATTATTTGATTAATTAGATTTATTTGTTCGTATTTGGACTTATTATTAATTTCATTCTTTGTATAGTTTTAGGCTTAGTCTGCTTATTACTGTTCATTTCATTGATTCTATTTGTTTATATTTGATTTTCTTGAATGTATTCGCTTTCCGTTATTATCGCATGAATTTATTGATTCTTTATTTCATTTATTTATTTTTCTGTCTTTTATCGCCTTTTTGGGTTTGTCATATATTCGCCTGTTGCAACTATATCATTCTTACATGCAGGTTGATGTCCACAAACCCTGGGTCTTCTGGTGATCTTTGTGACGAGGAGCTAAGGCGCCTGAGGAGAAGCGAGCGGATTAGACTTCATAAATTGCGTCTTGTTTCTGATATTCTTATTGCTGCTCCTATTGTTGAGGTCCCAATTGAGGAGGCTAGGCACGATCTGGCCGACGACAACGGGTCGGACGCCCACAGCGACATTATCATGGCGGATGACGACATTCCGCTGAATGATAGTGGTCGTCCAGGAGGAGATGGACTCGCGCCGAGTATTGTCCGTCCGGCTATTTTGGCGGACCATTTCGAGATCAAATCTAGTATCGTGAATATGATACAAAATTCGGTGCAATTCGGTGGACTGGAGCACGAGGATCCAGGCCGACATATTGCTGCATTCCTAGAGGTTTTAGCCACCTTTAAGATGACGGGCATCTCCGATGATGCTATCCGTCTCCGACTCTTCCCATTCTCACTGCGGGACAAAGCCCGGACTTGGCTTCTGTCACAACCCGCAGGGTCGATCACGACTTGGGCAGAGTTGTCACAACAATTCATGCAGCAGTATTTTCCTCCTGAAAAGACACAAAAACTGAGGAATCGCATCATGACATTTCGTCAAGATGACGATGAATCATTATACACAGCCTGGGAAAGGTTTAAAGACCTACTCTTGAGTTGCCCGCACCATGAGCTTTCGAAAAGGCATTTGGTGCAAACTTTTTATCAGGGACTCGGGTATGCGTCTCAGGAGCGCCTTGATGTATACGCAGGGGGAGACATCGGAACAAAGTCTCCTAGGGAAGCGTGGAGCATTATTGAGAAGGCGTCCCTAAAATCTAAATCCCGGCAGAATGATAGATCTAGGTCTTCATCTGCCAAGGCTGGTGTGCATGCCGTGGATAACTATACGGCGATTTCGGCACAGATAGCGGCTCTGGCTACGAGACTCGATAACTCTCAGCAACACGTAGCGCAGTCCGATTGTTTGTGTGTGGAGTGCGGGGTATCTCACGAGCCTGGCTCGTGTGCTCAGGGGGTAATGTATACAGGCCACGAGGATGTGAACTACATGGGTAATCAAACGAGACCCCAGAATAACCCTTACAGCAACACTTATAATCCGGGTTGGAGAAATCACCCGAACTTCGGGTGGAGATCTGGTACTTCCAATCAGAACCCTCTCGGATTCCAGCAGAGAGCCGCCGCACCACAACAGTCCTACCAATCCCAACAACCTTACCAGTCCAACCAACAGCCATACCAGGCTCGTGGTCAATCGTCCCAGCAGAGACCGAACCAATACCAGAACCAGGGCGCCGGGAGCAGCTCCCAGCAGCACGCCCCTCATGGTATGTCTAAGCTGGAGGAAATGATGTCTCAGCTCCTTACCAACACCTCTAATACAAATCAGATCGCTGAGCAGCGCTACCAGCAGCATGAGGAGCGCTTCACGAATTATGAGGGAGAGATGAGGGGCCAAAAGGCGTCGATGCAGGCCATAGAGAACCAGGTTGGCCAGATGGCAAAGATGATGTCTGAGAGACAGCAAGGTGGTCTCCCAGGCAACACTGAGCCGAACCCAAGAGGGCATGTTAATGCCATTATGACGAGGAGTGGTAAAACCACGGGACCAGACACATCGGGCTCACCACCGATCACTGAGACGGTCCAGACTGAGTCTTCGGACGAGGTGCACGCTAGGCGAGTCCCAGCAAGTACAGCACAGCTACCGAAGCCAGTCACAGACTACACTCCTCCTGTTCCATATCCAGGTAGACTTAGGAAGCAGAAAGACGAGGCGCAATACGGGAAATTTCTCGAGCTGTTCAAGCAGCTACACATAAACATCCCGTTTGTTGAGGCCTTAGCACAGATGCCTAAGTATGCCAAATTCTTGAAGGACATCCTCACAAATAAACAAAAACTTGAGGACCTGTCCTGCGTTCTGTTGAACGAGAACTGCTCTGCAATTCTGCAGAATCGACTGCCCATGAAAATGGGCGATCCTGGTAGCTTTACCATCCCTTGTCTGATAGGTGATATGACTGTCAGTAATGCACTCGCAGACTTGGGGGCCAGCATAAACCTTATGCCTTATAAGGTTTTCGAGAAGTTGGATCTGGGTGAACCTTCACCCACCAGGATGAGTATTCGCCTCGCTGATCGTTCGATCAAGTATCCACGAGGGTTTGTAGAAAATATGCTTGTCAAGATTGACAAATTCGTTTTCCCTGTGGACTTTGTTATCCTAGACATGGATGAGGACTCTAAAGTCCCTTTGATTCTCGGACGTCCTTTCCTTAACACGGCAAGGACGATTGTTGACGTGGCTGCGGGCCAGATCACACTCCGAGTCAATGATGAGCACGTGACTTTTGACATTCAGAGGTCGATGCGCCATCCTGAGAGCCAAGACGATACACTATACTATCTCGATATAGTAGACCAGTGTGTTAGCTCTCATGTCAGAGGTGCTTGGGAGAGAGATGTTTCGGACACACATCTGTTGTGTGGGAGCCTAGATGGCATTATGCAGGAGGGCCATATAGATGAGCAGCCGGTCTATCAGATCGGTGATGATGGTTCCCAAAGTCCGGAGCATTTTGTGGAAATTGAGCGAGAGGAAGAGGAGAAGGCGAAGCCGTCTGTTGAGGATCCACCGTCTCTAGAGCTGAAGGAGCTCCCACCGCATCTCGAGTATGCATTTCTGGATGAGGAGGGGCGTCTACCGGTGATCATATCGTCTTCGTTGACTGTGGAAGAAAAGAGCGAGTTGTTGAGGGTACTAAAACTTCATAAACGGGCAATTGCCTGGAAGATCGTAGACATCAAGGGGATTAATCCCTCTTTCTGTACTCATAAAATCTTGATGGAGGATGTCTACAAGCCTTGTGCGCAGCACCAGAGGCGTCTGAACCCGAACATGCAAGATGTTGTTAAAACAGAGGTGATTAAACTGCTTGATGCTGGATTGATATATCCCATCTCGGATTCTGTTTGGGTTAGTCCTGTGCACGTTGTGCCCAAGAAGGGTGGCATGACGGTGGTCACAAATGATAGGAATGAACTGATTCCTACGAGGACCGTCACGGGGTGGAGAGTTTGCATTGACTATCGCAAGCTCAATGACGCCACCCGCAAGGATCACTTCCCGCTTCCATTCATCGATCAGATGTTGGAACGACTGTCGGGGAAGTTATATTACTGTTTCCTTGATGGTTTCTCTGGATATTTTCAAATCCCTATCGATCCTGTGGACCAGGATAAGACGACCTTCACATGCCCTTTTGGCACATTCGCCTACAGGCGTATGCCATTTGGGCTGTGCAATGCGCCGGCGACCTTCCAGCGTTGCATGGTTGCCATTTTTCATGACATGATCGAGGACTCCATGGAGGTGTTCATGGATGATTTTTCCGTTTTTGGGAGTTCGTTCGATCAATGTCTGGGGAACCTGGAGCGGATGCTTCAGAGGTGTGAGGAGACCAGTCTTGTGCTAAACTGGGAAAAATGCCACTTCATGGTGAAGGAAGGAATAGTCCTGGGGCATAAGGTCTCCCGAAGTGGTTTGGAGGTTGATCCTGCCAAAGTAGATATCATCTCTAGGCTCCCTCCACCCTCCTCTGTCAGAGCGATCCGCAGCTTTTTGGGTCATGCGGGATTTTACAGGCGATTTATCAAAGACTTTTCAAAGATCGCCCGACCGATGACCCGTTTGTTGGAAAAGGATGCACCGTTTGTGTTTGGTGCAGAGTGTGTGAAGGCATTTGGCCTTCTGAAGCGGTTGCTTGTTGAGGCCCCTATATTGGTAGCACCCGACTGGGGGCTGCCATTCGAGATTATGTGCGACGCGAGTGACTTCGCGATTGGGGCGGTCTTGGGACAGCGGAAGGACAAGCACTTCCACCCGATCTACTACGCGAGTAAGACTCTACATGATGCTCAGGAGCATTACACCACGACTGAAAAGGAGCTTCTTGCTGTGGTATTTGCATTCGACAAGTTTAGATCATATTTGGTGCTGTCGAAGACCATTGTCTATACGGACCATGCAGCGATCCGATACCTATTCAGCAAACAGGACGCGAAACCGCGCCTGATTAGGTGGATCTTGCTGCTGCAAGAGTTCGATATAGAGATTCAGGACAAGAAGGGTGCCCTGAATGTTGCTGCTGATCATCTGTCCAGACTCGAGCATGATGATGCCGAGAACTGCGCGTGGGATACCATTAATGACAACTTTCCCCACGAGTTCTTGATGAACGTCGAGTCGGTGGAAGATGTATCACCATGGTTCGCGGATTTTGCGAACTACCTCGCGTGCGGAATCCTCATCAAAGGATTGTCGCACCAGCAAAAGAGGAAGTTTTTCGCGGACCTAAAGCATTACTTCTGGGATGACCCATTTTTGTTCCGGGTCGGGGCGGATCAGCTGATTCGCCGTTGCGTGTTCGGGGTTGAGGCGGCGCAGATCTTGCGCGACTGTCACGAGGGGCCTACCGGAGGTCACCACGGAGCGAATTACACTGCCAAAAAAGTGTTAGACTCCGGGTTTTATTGGCCCACACTTTTCCGTGACGCTCAGATACTGGTCGGTGCATGTGATTCGTGCCAGAGGGCGACGAACATATCGGCACGCGACCAAATGCCGCAAAATCCCATCCAAGTTTGTGAGGTCTTTGACATCTGGGGCATAGACTTCATGGGACCATTCCCCTCCTCACGGGGTAATAAATATATACTTGTGGCGGTTGACTATGTGTCAAAGTGGGTGGAGGCGCAAGCCTTACCCACAAATGATGCTCGAGTAGTAGTGAGGTTTGTTAGAGGCTTGTTCTCGCGGTTTGGTGCCCCAAAGGCACTGATAAGTGACCGTGGCACGCATTTCTGCAATACGCAGCTTGATCGCGCATTAGCACGTTATGGCGTCCAGCACAGGTTGTCCACCCCGTATCATCCACAGACAAGTGGACAGGTGGAGGTCACGAACCGTGGATTGAAGCGAATCCTTGAGCGGTCGGTTAATCAAAACCGCAAGGATTGGGCTGACAAGCTTGATGACGCGCTGTGGGCCTTTCGAACTGCCTACAAGACGCCTATTGGGACGACTCCCTTTCGGCTGGTCTATGGCAAAGCGTGTCATCTCCCTGTCGAGTTGGAACATAGGGCATTCTGGGCTCTTAAAACGGCGAATTTGGATCTCAAGACCGGCGGTGAGACCCGTTTCTTACAGATTCATGAGCTGGAGGAGCTTAGGCAGCAGGCCTATGAGAGCTCGATATTATATAAAGAGCGCACAAAGAGACTGCACGACAGTCGCCTGAAAAGCCAGAAAGATTTTCAGGTAGGCGATTTAGTTTTGCTTTATAATTCTCGCCCGCGCCTCTTTCCTGGAAAGTTGAAATCCCGCTGGACAGGACCGTACACTGTTAAGGAAATATATCCATACGGTGCTGTCGCAATCGCAGATTCTGTGGGTTTGACTTTCAAAGTCAACGGTCATCGCCTAAAAGTCTATGTTGAAGGACCGATTGACCAAACCGTAGATGAAATCGATATCTACGCCCCACACGCCTCATAAAGTGTGGGGAAGTGAGTCTAGCTAGCGACTCGTTAATAAATATAGCACGGCGTGTATGGGCGCGCCAAAGGGTAAATATGTAATTAGTGTATATATATCTTGCTTTATTTTAATTTTTTTTTTTAGATTAACGTTGTTTCTAGTAATGTGCAGGTTCGTACCGGTTTTGAACAAAGCGGGAAGGAGCAATGGAGCGTGAACAGTTGACAAACAGGTTTAAATGGTTTAAAATGATGTTTTCGGACAAAACAGGGTGGCTGCGCAGCTGCAGGCTGCATTTCTGCAAGTCTGCAGACTGTGCACGGCCGTGCCAAAAATATGCACGGCCGTGCGAGCCTGGCTGACCAGCAAGCCTGATCAGCACAGGTGTGCAAGGGGGAGTGCAAGGCCACTGCACGGCCGTGCGACTCAGGCGCACGACCGTGCGGGCCCAAAAGCCCGGCCCAAATTCGTGGCTATTTAAGCATCTTAAACTTCAAAACCCTAAAGACTTGCACTCCCAATCTGCACCCGCGTTCCAAGCAGCCAAACACCCCGATTAATCATCTCTTTAGGCCTAAATCTTCAATCTTTTCCTTCCAAATCAACTAAGGTATGAACCCCTTCATAATATTGCACCTATTTTAGGTATTTCTAGTTTAGATCTGTCGTACTTTTGATTTTTAGGGCAAGATTTGTGGGTTTTCTTCATGAAGTTTAATAAACCCACTAATTTTGGTTTGTTTTAGTTTAATGTAGATAGTTTTTGTTGTTGATGTTAAAACCGTGCACATCCAGGCCCAAAATCACTGATATTATGAGTTTATTTGCAACCTTAGAGAGATTTGGGTGTTGTTGAGTAATTTTTCAAAAATCTGGACTGTGCACGGTCAGCTGCACGGTCGTGCGCATGACCGTGCGGCCCAAAAATCATGCTGCACTGCCAGTGCAACCCGGCGTGCAGCATTCTGACCTAAAAACCAAGCCTGCACGCCCGTGCACCATAGGTGCACGGCCGTGCACCAGTAACAGATTCAGGTCAGAATGCGCGCAGGTCCGTTTTGGGAATCCGGGACCTACGTTTTTTGTGTACTAACAGCTGTATATAAATTTTTGCATGCAGATGGCTCATGATTTCCTCGGCTTTGACAACCGTGACAAAAAGGAGGCGCCATGTATTGAAAAGTTCATGAAGCTCTGGGATAGGAGGAACTCATTCGGTGTTCCTATTCGGCTTAACTTAGACCTACTCACCGCGCTGAATCAGCGTGAACGATATGATGGATTTGTCTCGCCCCAGATGGCGAAACTACTTAGTATAAACCAGCCTGTTTACAGAGAGATCACGATCGAGTTCTTGTCATCCTTCTCCTACAAAAAACCAAAGGAGGGGGTATATAAGGACTTCCATTCGAAAGACATTCGGTTTAGGCTTTGTAAAAAATGGTATCATTGGTCGGTTGCGAGACTGGGAAGGAAACTGGGGATATATGAGCATTTAGAGACTGACTCTGAGGATTTTTGCGGGATCCACAGCTTCGTGGATAATGACGAGCGGGCCGCATTTTGGGCATCTATTGCCACTGGTGGACCTTATAATCCGAGGTCTGCCAAGGCCACTCGGATTAAGGACCCGCTACTCCGCCTCTTACACCATGTGTTCAGCCACACGATCTGTGGCCGAAAGGACAGTTCGGGGAACTGTCCCACTCCCGATCTTCTCTATATGTATCATTTTCTATGAGGGTGCCCCGCTGAACTTGGCCGCACGAATGGCCGAGTTCTTTCTCACTGCTGGGGGCACCAAGGACGGGAGTGAGATCCATGGCGGAGAGTACGTCACCCAGATTGCGATGGCACTAGGAGTTCTGACCGACGAGGTCAGGGCCACGCTGACATGGGTAACTAATGGGGTTATGCTAGACTTTAGATCACTCAGGTCTCAGAACCTGCTAGCTGACACGGACGGGGGTCCACGACTTATTAGTCAGGATATTATATGGGACCCCGTGCCACCACAGGCCGACGAGGAGGATGAGGAGATGCAGGAGCAGCATGCAGGAGGCGGTGGTGACCAGCCACACGACATTCCACACCACTCTCCACAGCACTTCCAGCCCCAGGACCAGCAGTGGCCTCCAGACATCCCGACATACCCTGAGTTCTACCAGCGGTTCCAGGCGATGGAGCTGAACATGCACAACATCGGTGCAAACCAGGTGGAGATCAGGCAGGACCAGCAGTACATGCGGTCCACTATGGATCGTGTGCAGCAGGATGTGAGGCACAGTTTTGAGTACCTTTTCGCTGGGTTAGAGCAGATGCATCCGGGTTATTTCAGTAACCCTCCCTCATTCCCTTATGGTGCTCCTGGCGACCAGCCAGGAAGTTCCGGTCAGCACCACGACGACGACCAATAGCCACGGCAATCTATTGCATGCATGTGTTAGTACTTTTTATTCATTTTTGCAGTTCGTATTCGGGTCTGCGTACCCATGACTTTTTAGTTTTTGCTTTTGAACTATTTACTTTTCTGCACTTTAATTTTCAGTATATTTGCTTTGTTTGAATAATTGTGATGATGTACGGATGTGTTTGATATCTTTTGGTTTTGTCAAGAATGGTGATAGTGCAGGAAACGGCGAGCACCGGAATGGATGCTCGATGCGATCACCGTACTTTTCGAGTTATCGACTAAAGGGGAGTATTATTCTCCTTTTTCCCACTATAGATAGCTAATTCATAAACGCTTTCTATTGTCACATTGGGGACAATGTGAAGTTCAAGTGTGGGGAGGGATTATAATCATGTTTGTCCTCTTGTATATATATATATATATATGTTAAAAAAAAAAAAAAAAAAAAAACTTTAAAAGTACATATATGTATATATTCTCATATAAACATCAAGCCTAACTAAGTTTTGACAAAGATAACTCGAAGCGCGACAAACAGATGAGATACGAGCATGTTATATTCGTACACTTGCACCCATTTCCTTCCGGTTACGTGAGCGTTCGAGCCTTAGAATAGATAACATTTCTTTGACATGCTTGCGAGTGTGCCGGATGTTTTGTGCAGTTTAGAACTTGTCACTAGTATACTTGTTTAGACCATATACGTGTGAGATTGTACGAACATGATTGAGGCATTTAGGATACCCTTTTGATTTAGCCTTTTCTTTTCGTTTTGTCTATTTCCCACACCTATATATTATCCACTAGTTAACCATGTTGAACCTATTCCCGTGTTTTTTCTTATTTACCACACCATTTCACCACTAAACCAAATAGCCTTTTTCTTTTAAACCTTTTTTGTGTTAAAGCTCGGTTTAGGTTATTGTTTGACTAGTTTTTACGTTGTAAATAGTTCATTTCGGGTTTATGTATTTAGAACCCGTTTGTTGATTATATTTCAGTTTCTGTTTAGTATATATATATCATAGATATATATATAAAATAAAAAAAAAAAAAAAAAAAAATCCAGAAAAATAGAACACCCTAAAATAGGGTGAATTAGCAGTGATTCGAGCAGTTTTTAGAGCTTTAAAAGCTAAAAGTTTGTGTTTAGCCCGTTTCAAAAGAAAATTCGCTTATAGTAGAATTCTTATTGTACAGTTGTAGTTGTTGCTATTAGTTAGACATAACCGCCGGGTTTTAGCCGATTTGTCACTTTAAATGTCCATTCCACACCCCTACCTTTGCCTAACATTACAACCCTTACAAGACCTCTTGATTTGTGCCTTTTCACACGTTAGTGGGTGAAGACTAGATCTTTTGACAAGCTTATGATATTGCACGATTCATTGTCTTGGCAATGGAGCGATTTACACATACACATTACACGTATGTATCATAAATAAAACCGAGTGTGTGTGAACATTGTGAGTCGTGTACGGGTTTGCGTGCTTGTAGATCAGAAGTGAGTCGTTGCTTTTTAGTTATCTTATCACCTGTTTATATATCATTGTTGGCTTGTCTATTATCGTCTGTACAAGATATATTTTGTCTTTGTTGCCACTTGGCGAGTTTTTCGTTTATTTCTGTTTGAGTGTTTGCTTGAGGACAAGCAAAGTTCAAGTGTGGGGAGGTTTGATATACGTTAAAATATACATATTTAAATCCCCGATTAAACTCCCAAATTACGCGTTTTCGACCATAATTGCACGAATTCGGTACTTAACCGCTTCATATTTTATTTCAGGTCTTAAATGACGTCCCACGAACAAAGTCGAAGAATCCGGGTGAAAAACGGACAAGACGGAAAGTTTCTGCAAAATCAGCCAAGTCTGGAAATAGTGCACGGCCGTGCACCCCAGGTGCACGCCCGTGCGGACTCAGTCTACCCGGACACAGAGGAGCTGCACTGCCAGTGCGACCTGGCGTGCAGCTGTTGTTCTCGGGCACCCTGATCAGCACTGCCGTGCGGGTGCCCGTGCGACTCAGGTTCCCGGGTGCACTGCCAGTGCACCAGGCAGTGCACCATCAGCACTCGGCCACAACCAGACCCGCACGCCCGTGCACCTTAGGTGCACGGCCGTGCGGAATATCTAGATATTTCCAGGAACAGCCACTTGCCCACTTGCCCACTTGCACGTCAAATCAAGTTGATCGAGTGCACGGCCGTGCACTTTATGCGCACGGCCGTGCCAAAAATCAAACTTTCTATAAAAACAGAGCAGAACCCACTGATCAAATATTGGATCTTTGGGGGGCGATTTCTGGCGATTTTCAGGGCTAACGAAGTGCTGCATAGGCGTGGAACAAGCTCGGGAATCCATCCGTTCCATCCTTCATCATCCAATCCATCTCTTTAGCAATCTTATGGTTTGATCCTTTAAGCTTTCTTAGATCCAAATCTGATTTTGTTTGCTACATTGATGTTATTTTAGTTAATCGTACGCCTACGGGCAAGAACATTAGTAGTAGTTAGTAGTTAAAACAATCATTTGCGTGAAATCAAGTTTTGTATAAATTTGGCGTTTTTCATGTTTGAATCTTGATGATCATAATGCAACCTTGTTTCGTTGTTGATAGATTTGTAGTTGTGTTCGGATGACTTTGATGATTATCGAATGTGTTAGGCGGATTACTTGTTGAGAAAACCGTCCGTTTAATCGTCCGGTAGTAAACTAGTTAACTTGTTAATAAAGTTTACACCATGAAACTGTAACCGGGTATTGGTTTGGTTAAAGTCACTCGGATAATGATTATAAATGTTTACCGGCACGTAAAAGAGTTTAAAAAGCTTAATGGTGTTGTTACTAATCTTTGACGCGGTTAATGATCTTTGCTAGTTATTTTGGTAGAAATAGCGATCTTAGTAGATTTGTGTTCAAAGTTAGTAAAATGGAATAGGTTGTGAAATGCTCTACTTTATGCTAGTCTCGGTGGTCGTATTGTGTATTCGATATTGCTTTCCTTTGCTAGTGCGGTTGAGGACTCCCGAAAGGTGATACTAACCCTTCTTTAAAGATTCTCATGAGATCATATCAGCTGCGCGCTAATAAACGACTTGAGGTGGCTAACGTGTGTATTCGCGTTAGCTTTCCATATAGTTGTCATGTTAGGATGCCCGAAAGGGACACTAACTGTCGGAAAATGGGAATGTTGATCGCGCCTTTATTTCTTATATAGATGACATGCTAGGATTGGCGTATTACATCTTATATAGTTATATTTTCTATTTTGGAGTAGTAGTTAAGTTATTTACATGTTTTAGAATTTATTTAGTCTTAAACAAAACTCAAACTTATCTTTTCCTACTGGTAAATCGGGGACAGAGTTTTAGTACAATTGCTCCGCGCGCGTCCATGGATCGATATCTGGTTCTTATCTGTACGTTACTACATATATGACAGGGTACACTTGCCCTATTGTGTGTGTTTTAATATTAAGGTCTAAACCATTTTTATAAATATTAAAGCAAAACGTGTGTTAAAATCCATTGTAAAATATGTATAGTTACGCACACGTCAAAAATCTTATAAACAATCGGAAAAATCTGAAAATAATTATAACGAAACAACAATATATAACAGGAATCGTATGAAAAAGCAAGAAAAAATCGTTACCTTGAAGGAGAGAGACAAAGAACATGAAACCTAAACCCCCAAATCTGCAAAATTATTTAAAAGCAATCAACAATACAAAAAAATAGGTTAATATCAACAATCGATTAACCCTGAAAATCATTAAATATGGAAATCATTATAAGAAACAAACAATCGCCTAAATATGAAAATCATTATAACAAACAAACAATATATAACAGGAATCGTATTAAAAAAATTGAAACAATGGTTACCTTGAATGAGTGACACGAAGAAGATGAATGATCACAATGCCTTGAAGACCATCCAAAACTGAGAAATAAATAGCAAAACAATTCACAAGAACAACAGATGTAAAAGGTGGCGTATAATAATCATCGACCAACGTAAAAACTGAAAAATATTAATAATACCGCCGCCACCGTTCACCGCAACACAAGACCAAAACGTGAACCATTCTGCAGTGATAAACAAATAATATCCATTATTATTAATGATGATAACATAGATGAAAAAAATAAACTAATATGATGAAGTATATACATATAACACAATCAATAACAAAACATAATCGAAAACAACCAGATTCTAAACATCCTTATCATAACATTTATTGTTATACTCAACCATCACATACGATTTAATAATATCACAACCAACACGTGGAGGCTTTGTATTGTAACGAATCATTGTACCATAACCCACAACTCTTTGTTCTAGTAAAATAAACAATCACAAAATAGATAATGAACATACGCCTCATTCACTAATATTCCTAACTTTCTATTAGTATCAGCAATCCTAAAAAATAAAAAAATTGAAATCGAAAAACCATTAACACATAATTTTTTTATTGGCTTCTTCAATGATTTTTGGGTTACAGAGATGAATACGATTAACCAAACTAAAATTAAAAGGCATACCAATCAACTTGACTTTATCCATTACGATCGATAACAACATCCGCAATATAATCAGTGATCTCAAACAAAACGGAGACGTGTGACTATGCATCGAGTAACCGAACAACTTCATCCTTCGTGACCCGCCGCCGTCTCCTTCATCCTTCAGGTCCTCTCTCTCTCTCTTTCCCTCCCTCTGTCACTTTCTCTCTCTAGATCTCTGCGTGTCTCTCTCTTTGTATTATGTTCTCTATGAATTTTGAGTTTAAATTGTTTTAGAGAAGTTAATTAATTGAATGAGAAGCTTTGACCAAATCATAATGAATTACCTAAAAATTTAATATAATTACCTAATTTAATATAATTAATGAATTTTGATTTTTAGAAAAAAGAAAAATTTTATAAATTCTCACAATGGGGACACTTGGCATTAGTTGATTGGCTATGTAATTGGAGGATGAATGTGGGAGTGCCAAGTGTCCTCATGGACTTTGTTTTATTAGATGTATAGATATGATACACGATGAGCACCAAGAACACTCCAAAACATAACGAACGAAATAGTATTATTTGTATAGTTTTGAACTAGTGTTACGTATACTTTTAAATTTTAATTAGTGTGACGCAACATTACAAAATTGTCCCTTCAGTTTTGTCAGCATCTTGCAACTACAAATCAACATTTTTCAGTGGTGATCATAAATGTAATAAGACCCCCGTAGTGGAGCGTTATTGTGCATTTTTTTTTAAAAATAGCGCCCGGTAACACCGGAACATACCGGCGCTATTTTTGAAAAATAGGGGCAATCGTTATTTTTATAACGCCAAAACAAATTGATGGCACCCAATTAAAAACTGACACGTGGCCGAGGGAAAGGAAAAGGTCAAAATTTGACCGTTGGCATTTATTTTTGAACGGTAACATTATTTTGAACGGTAACATTTTTTTTATAAAAAATGTTATATATACCCAACACAATATACAAACACACATACAACATACAACACTTTCCAAACTAAAAACCACACACCACACACAAACTAAAACGCAAAAGATGTATCCATATGGTTCACCGTTCGGGGTCCCGGGTCGACCGGGTGCGAGGCCAAACACTACGAGGCCAAACACTACTTCTCCGCTGCCACCCAATTGGGGCGAGTTTGACGCGAACACAATGCAATACGCGCAACTTCTTGGCATGCCCGGTCAATTTTATCCGGGCCCAAACATGCCCGCTCAATTTTTTCCTCCACCAAACTATGTCCAACCTTCTCAAGAGGAGCCCGATTCCGTACCAGAAACTCAAGACGAACCCGAGGGTTCTCAACGTGGGCGCGGGCGCGGGAGACGCTCGCATAAAAAGAAAGACCCGAACGCTCCTCGTCAAAAAAAGCAACAGGAACGTTGGGAAAGAGATGAGGAGTTCAAGTTAGCGCGAGCCTGGCTCGACATATCCGAGGACCCGGAAGTTGGTTAGTATTTTTTTTTTGTGTTTACATTTTATATATATACTTTTTAAAATGTTGGTTTAGTATATTTTTTTTGTGTTTACATTTTATATATATACTTTTTAAAATGTTGGTTTAGTATTTTTTTTTTTTGTTTACATTTATATATATACTTTTTAAATCGTATGATATTTTTTTTGCAGCAAACTATCAACATACCCCGGTGTTTTGGCAACGGATTCGAGACCTATTTTTTGCGGCCGTGGGTAGGGGGAGCATCGAGATCACGACTCGATATCTGGAAAGTGGTCGGACATTAATAATAAATGTCACTCGTTTGCGGAGGTCTACCAACGTTGCAAGGACAACAGGGCCAGCGGGGAAGGTGATGACGGTGTGTTGGCCAGGGCGTTGGACGAGATGAGAGATACCCGCGGGCTGTTCCCGTATTTGAGGATATGGGAGATGTTGAGACATATTCCTAAGTGGGCTGATGTCCCGCCTATGGGGTCGGGTAGTGGGCGCAAGATTAGGAGAGGAAGAGGATCAGGAGGAGGAGGACCGTCAAAAAGAAGCAAAACCACCTCCACGTCGCGAGATCCGGATACACCGACATCCGATGCTCGCTTTGTGAGTTTAGATGATCCTGTTGATTTGGAGGATGAGGAGGAGGAGGAGGAGTTTGATATTCCAAGACCACCCGGTAGACGATCAAAAAAGGGTGGCAAGGCGGAGTCGTCTTCGACAGGAGGTGGTGCATCGAGGGAGGAGTTTGATGAAATGAATCGACGACTACAGGATCTTCGCGACCTCGGCCAAAGACGTCTGCAAACTATGGACCAGAGAGTGGCCGAGAATAAAAGGTTCGTCGACATTCAAGAGGCGAGGCAAAGGGAAAAGGACATTGAGTTTTTGTCCAAACCGATCGACCACCTCCAGGGAGAAGCCCTACTCCTCGCGATGCATCATAGGCAACAAATCCTTGCGAAATATAACCTCCAGTAATTTATTTAAGTTGTTTGTTTTTTTTTAATTTGGTATTGTAGTTTATTTAAGTTGTTTGTTTTTTTTAATTTAATTAATATTAGTTGTGTGTTTTTATTATTATTTGTAATTTTTTTATATTTATTTGCATTTTATTTTAATTATTTCGAATTAAAAGATTAAAAAAAATAAAAAAATCAACAAATCACAATCAGGGGCTTTATAAATAAAGCCCCACCACTACACCCCTTTTTCAGTTTCTCTCTCCACGCTGACTCAGCAGCCATGTAACACCCCAACCGATGGCGGAAACATCGAGGTGTCACGTATTGATGATTGTTCAGTAGCTCATGGTAATACATATGTTTACATAATCCTTTATTACAATATTGAATTACATTAAAGTCTTGAATGAAATCTAATACATCAAACAAACAACGAAACTTCAAATAACTCCTCATGCTAGCTCTAGACTTCAAGCATCAATATTTCCTGTTGAGTTTGGAAAAATGGGGGGGTCAACTAGAAGTTGGTGACAATACATAAGCCATGTCAAGCAATTAAGTTTAAAAATAAAAGTTTAGTAATTCATATGTCTATCGTAAGTTTAAGTCTACATGAATAAACATGAAATGTTGAATCGACATAATCAAACCTCCGACTAGTTTAGGTCCATCCCGTCATCCACGGTTCACCTTAATAATATGTTGGAACGATAACAATCACCCGCGCTCCACATAAAAGATGGTCAACGAATCTAGGTGGGATTATCAATCCAATAGATCTATTATTGAGTATCGCCGGCTTGGCCATAGCTAATGATTATGTAATGTTGAAACTTGTTGAAACTGTTGTTGTTGTCTAAATCATGAGGCATTAAAGTTTACAACTAGACATGTATGTAGAATTGCTTAAGTATAATGTTGCAAGTATAAAGAATTGCATAAACATGGTTACGTAAACTCACCTTAGCAAAGTATTAAGTTTCGAGAAATAGAATATGTGTAGCCCCAAAGTTGCCAATTACAAGAGCTTATAATCAAAGCTTCAATTGTAGAAGTAATAGACTATAGAAGAAAGGTATGAGGGAAAGTTTAATCGGATTGAAACAATCGATTTAGAGGTGCAAAGTATAATCGGTCATAGGTGGGTTTTTATACTAGTTTTGGATTCAATTAGCCATTAAAATTGGTCAACACCATAAAGTAAGGTTTTATGATGAATTGACTATTTGACTAAGACTTTGACCGTTTGACTAAGACTTTGACTCCAAGAATTATGTTGTCAAGACTTTGACTCTTGACTCAAGGCTTTATTTTGAAATGAATTTATATCTTCCTTGTTTGAGATTATAAATGTAATTGGAAAAATGATTAGCTTTAAATAAGAAATAAAAAAATCATTAGTTTGAATTAGAAAATAAAAACACCGTCTTATAAAATGACGATTTTATAAATAGAATTAGGATAGGACATATGTCATGATTGAAGATTTTTTTTAGTACAATGATAGAAGGAACTTAGAAAAATAGAGTGCACGGATAAAGATAAGAATACTTAGAAATAAATTAGACTTTATATCATGGATCGGGAAATACTTTAATGCAAAATAAATGGGAAAATTCGTGAGGTTACAAGCCACGTGGACCAATCAGGAAGGGGGGGCTTTATAAATAAAGCCCTCCACTACGCATGGTCTAATATTTGGATGTTAATTAAAGGTTGGGCCATCTCACATTTGACCGCACCCAAGTCCCAACACCGTCAATATGATCAACTAGTATTATACCCGTCCGTTGGACGGGTTTCTTAAATTTACAATGTTCAAACTGTGTGTATATTAAATATCCAGATAACGTCTTATTCAACTGAGATTGACAGAGACGTCCCCGAGGATTTACTTGCCCTATCCAAGCCGTTAAAAAACATGTCCCTTATGCTTTAATAAATTAATAAATAATTTAAACTCATTGTTATGTCCGATCAATAGTATAGCAATAAACATAACAATTAGCAAAATAATAGTATTAGAATGAGTGAAATTACATATCGAAATAGGCTAGTATCTAACCGACAATTAGTGAAGCTCTCCGAGCATTCTTGCTAGCAAGTTGGTGGATCAACTCTTCGTAGTTTATACAATCTAAGAATTCTTTGTTGATAGCTGTCATTGCTAACCCTTAAGTCTATCTTGAGACATTGTGGATCATAAGTATGATTTCAACAACTTTAATTTTGAAAACTCATTTATGGATTAGTTAATTATATTCTATATGCAATGCATGCATTTGGAAATAAAGTTCTTCTTTCATATACTCCAAAACATCTATTAGGTCACTAACTTTTTGTGATGTGTCAAACAACTTAACTCTGAATAAAAAAAAATAGTGTTGTTTCTTTTATTTTTTTATTTAGTACGTTAAATAGGTATTGGGCTTATATATATTATGGGTTTTGAGTTACTAATATTAAAGTTTTAAATCGATTATTATTAAGCCTAAATATTACGTGTTAAATTAGTTTTCTATTGAAAACACACACACAAATATAGGAATTTTATAGAAAAAATTGTGTCCCTTATGATAATGGGCCTAAGGCGGATGGCCTCCCCTGTTTGGGCCATAGCCGTCCATAGGGATTAGTGACCAAATAAATTTATTAATTCTCGGCACATGTTAACTCAAATTGTGTTATTTAGCGAGCGCAATTTAACATAGGTGCTTTGGTGTGTATAATCCTAAAATTTCAAATAAAAAACAAACTAATGAAATAACTTCAAACATATAATGTCCTATATGAATTATTACTAATTTTGGTATAGTCGTAGGAATACATTTGAGTAAAGTAAGGTAATGAAAACGTTATGTTGTGTAAGTCGATTAATGTGGCATTTGATATTATCACAATATTAACAAAAAATGATGTATACATGTTACATGTGTCTGGATATAGTAAGTAATGATGTAGGGTACTCAATGGGGCCAAGCCCAATAGCCCAAGTAGCCCAAAACCATTAGATATAATATTGGGTCAAGCCCAAGCCCAACAAGGAAGCCCATTAGGGTTTAACCCATCCCCCCTCTATAAATAGAGGGGCAAACCACACAAACAACTCAGATTGGTCTGAGCACAAGACCTCTCTCACTCTCTCTCTCTCTCTCTCTCTCTCTCTTTAAAACTCTCTCTAGAGTTATTCTCTCTAATAAGACTTTCAGCAGCAGCAGGCTGAAGCCTTGAAGCCTTCGAGCTGCTGATATGCATTCTTAACAATCTACAACCATGCTGATTCCACAACCATACTGGTACACACCTATCGAAGTTGATCGTTTCAAGGCGTGGTATCACCAAAGAGAGACATGCATGGTAGGCAAGTACTTCGCAATTAACCTGCAAATTTCATACTACTTCATGTCACATATCATCTAATTAGAAAATAAGACATTTTTATTAAAAAAAATTATCACACAGCGCGCTCATACCTTTTAGCGGCTCCTTTACACACCCCAACAACTACATTTTCCCTTGAGCTTTTACACCAAGTGCAGCAAACACTAAGTTATCTTTAAATTTAATGCCTTTAGGCCGTATGCCACCATTGAACGGGCCTCTCGCCTCTCGGACAACCAGCCCTGAGCCGGTGCAGGGCAGTCTCAAAGAGTGCACTTTGGTCCAAGTAAAGCAAAAGGTGGAGGGAAAAAGTTAGTCAGAAAGCCAACGACTTAACGTATACCATCTTCGCCCCAAACGTCATTAATCCCACCAATAAAGTTCGGCTTAAATTCAGGTGGCAAATTGAATGAAAAATAATTAAACTGAGTATCAATATCACTATACTGTCGTCCTGTTGTGGTTATCTCAAAATGCGAATCTTTGTATTAATCAAGTAACTTAAAGTCGTTCTTGATGACACTACTAGAAAATTAGGCTTTTGTCACCACATTTTCGGTTACATAACGGTAGCAATTGCTCTGTAGCCACCATTTTGCAACCGAGAATGCGGTAGCAAAAACACACGTCTCTGTTGCCCTAATGTCACCAAATAGCTACCACTTTTGTATTTTGCTACCATATTTTTGTCACCACAAAAACGGTTAAAATATTTGCCACCGCTCCTACAATATTTTAGTAAGGTCATTTGCTACCGTTTTGATACCATTTAGCCACCGATATTGCCACCATTTAGACACCATTTTTATTGAAAATTTACACTTTTTTTTGTAACCATTTTGGTACCATTTAGTTTGCAACCATTTAGTCACCTCTTTCATTGAGAATTTACTACTATTTAGCCACCATTTTCATTGAAAATTTGCTACCATTTAACCACTACTTTCAATGAAAAATTGCTACCATTTAGCCACAACTTTCATTGAAAATTTGCAACCATTTAGCCACCATTTTCATTGAAAATTTGCTACCATTTAACCATCACTTTCATTAAAAATTTGCTACCATTTAGCTTTTCTACAGGGTTTTTTTTTCCTTCTTTATTAATTCAATTACATTTCAAGAAAATTATATTATATAAAACAGTCAAATAATACAAAATCTCAAATTATATAAAACAAATTTGATACAGTTTTTCCAACTTTAAAATCATATAAAAGACTCCAATAGAAACACAAAAAAACATCAAATAACCGAAATTATCCATTAAAAACTTCAAAATATTCATGTCTAAGTGTTTATAGCCTATTTTCCACCCATAGCTGTTAACCTAGCTTCAAATTCTCCCATTCTATTGTTCATAGCCTTTTTTTTTTTTTTGCATTATATTTTTCTTTTTCAGCCACCAAGCTCGCAATTATTCCTTCGAACCTTTCTTTATCTTCATCTTTTTCCTTAACAAGCTCTTTAATAACCAAATTCAACTTTTCAATCTACAAAACAAGCAATGAATAGAATTAAGAAGTCAGAATTAATAAAAATTAATAACGAGTCAAGTAAGTTACACAATAACATAATTCAATTGTGAGTTACAATTCTAGTGCTAGAAGTCAAATTTGAATTAAGGAGTTTCCATATATGTAGGCCTAGGATTTGGAAAGTAATCAATTCTGCAACAAACACAATCGAATTAACTCGACCCATAAACAATATCCGCAAATCAATCCCTCCACCAAAATGATCAAACTTTTTCAATCCAAGAACATTCATAGAACTTGATGCAAATTATGAACAACAAGCAAGTTCTCAAAAATTATTGCAGTCAAACAAATCTTTGATTATCATAACCATATTCGGCCAAACCTTATTCTGTTGAAGAAATGTATTGGGCTGATTGGTGTAATACAAATAGTGACATATGTAAAGAAGAAAAAGACAATGAACATACAATCCTATGATAGTGTTAATGTAAAGAATCATGCTTATCTCACTAGAAATTGGCACAAGATCAATTAACTGAAAATGAGTCTAGCATAAGATTAATCACCAATCAACACAATTAATTCAAGTACACAAAGACATCAACAAAAGTTTAGAAACAATACCCAAATGTGTTCAAACCCTAAATATCAAGAGCCTACATCCCAGTGTAATACAAATAAATTAGCCAAGCATGGCCATGATGTTCATCTTCAAGTTTGTGTCTTCAATCTTCAAAAATGCTTCAAGAGTCTTAGGAGAATTGTGTGTGTGATTGTTTTGTTAATGATGATGAATGATATATAGAGAATGAGTCAAAAGTCCATCTAAAAACGTCCCTTCCTTCATAAATTCGTCATTAAAATGTTTTCCACCATCATTGACTTGAAAAAAGGAAATGTTTGACCAATTTTTGACTTTAGCGTATCCAACGCCACTTTTGGCATAGGCTACGCTAGGCTGAATTTGTCTGAGCTGTTGTCTGCTGCCCTACGCAGGCAAATGTGTCCTTCCCTACGCCACTGGCGTAGGATACGCCAGTTTTGGCGTATCCTACGCCAAAAACCCCCCACCTTCTTCAGTTTTTGATTTTCCAGCTCACGTAAGCTTCCGTTTCTTGCCCGAGCAACTCCAAAACGTCATATTTGCCTCCTTTAGTCATCAAATCCTGAAATAACATAATAATATCAAAGCAACACCATTTGACGACTTAACACTCCTTAAAACTCATTTATAGATGCTTTTATACACATCTTTTAACTAACCCATCAGTCTACCTAATCATCATTGGGCCTAACTGACCATCGTTGGAAGTAACTAACCATCATTGAGCTTACTGACCATCATTGGATCTAACGGACCATTATTAGTTTAATTAACCATCATTGGATCTAATTGACCATCATTGGATCTAATTGATGATCATTGGTTCTAATTAACCATCGTTGTGCCTATTGACCATCAACGGGTCTAATTCACCATCATTGGGTCTAAGTGACAATGATTGGATCTAACTGACCATCATTGGGCCTAACTGACCATCATTGGATCCAATTGACGGTCATTGGTTTAATTAACCATCATTGGATCTAATTAACTATCATTGGATCTAATTGACGATCATTGGTTCTAATTAACCATTATTAAATCTAATTGACCACCATTGGATCTAATTGACGATCATTGGTTCTAATTGACAATCATTGGGCCTAATTGACCATCATCGGGTCTAAATGACCATCATTGGGTCTAAGTGACAATGATTGGATCTACCTGACCATCATTGGGCCTAACCGACCATCATTGGATCTAATTAGTCGTCATTGGGTGTAACTGGCCATCATTGGATCTAACTGACCATCATTGGGCCTAACTAACCATTACTGGATCCAACTGACCATCAGTGGTGTAATTAACCATCATTGGATCCAATTGACCATCATTGGTGTAATGAACCGTCATTGGATCTAATTTACCATCATTGGATTAAATTGACGATCGTTGGTTCTAATTGACCATCAACGGGCCTAATTGACCAACATCGGATCTAATTGACCATTATTGGGTCTAAATGACCTTCATTGGGTCTAAGTGACACTGATCGAATCTAACTGACCGTCTTTGGGCCTAACTGACCATCATTAGATCTAATTGACGATAAAATATTTATAGTTATTAGATTTTTTTCTTTCATTAAGTGTGGCTTCTAAATGACACATTTTTTTTTTCGTAAAGTGTGGCTAAAGGTTTCCAAAAGATGTGTTTTTGGTCACATGAATAAAAAAATTCACAAGATGTGTTATTGTTTCTTTCATTTGTTTTTTTTTTATATAAATTATTATTTTTTAAGTCTTTCTTATTATTTTTCTCACGAATTTACCAACAAAAATAAATGGTGTCAAAATTTGCAACCGATTAGTTACCTTATCTTATAATACATATTTTGGTATAAAATCGGTTGCTAAATTTGCTATCATTTTGCTAGGTAGCATATTTTGGTGACAGTAGCCATGATTTATCGTGGCTAATATGGTAGCAATTTATTCTCAAAATGGGTCCCTAAATTTGCTACCGCTAAGGTGGTCACAATTCAATAAGTTTGTTCTTTTTTTTTAAATTATTATTTTTTACGTCTTTCTTATTATTTTTCTCACGAATTTACCACCAAAAATAAACATTGTCAAAATTTGCAACCGATTAGCTACCTTATCTTATAATACATATTTTGGTGTAAAATCGGTTGCTAAATTTGCTACCATTTTTCTAGGTAGCAACTTTTGGTGACAATAGCCCAATTTTCTAGTAGTAACCAACCCGCCTAAATCACCCCTTCTACAGCAAACAAAATTCCCATCTTGATCTTTGCAAGCCATGTATTGTAAATGCAGTTTATCTAATTAATTAAACAAAACAATTCAAGAAAACATATACTACATAGAGTTACCAATAACAGAAAACAATTGCATACTCGTCATGTTGCTAAATGCTACTTACAATTTTAAACATGCCCAAGTGTGAGGATATCAAGTTTCAAGCAAAGGAGTAAAGGAAAACACAACTCACAAAATAAAATGGAAATCTCAACAGACGAGCAACAAAAAAAGGTTGTGGTGTGGTGAACCAGTTGTCTCTGAGTCAGACCGTTGTGTAGGGAAGGGGCCAGAGAGTGAGAGCAAAGGAAATGGTGGTTGCTTGCTGTAAAATTCGACTTATAATTCAAAGAAAATACAAAAATTAAGACAAATGAGTACAACACAATAATATAAAGTAAGGTAATGAAAACGTTATGTTGTGTAAGTCGATTAATGTGGCATTTGATATTATCACAATATTAACAAAAAATGATGTATACATATTACATGTGTCTGGATATAGTAAGTAATGATGTAGGGTACTCAATTAGGCCAAGCCCAATAGCCCAAGTAGCCGAAAACCATTAGATATAATATTGGGTCAAGCCCAAGCCTAACAAGGAAGCCCATTAGGGTTTAACCCATCCCCCTCTATAAATAGAGGGGCAAACCACACAAACAACTCAGATTGGTCTGAGCACAAGACCTCTCTCTCTCTCTCTCTCTCTCTCTCTAAAATTCTCTCTAGAGTTATTCTCTCTAATAAGACTTTCAGCAGCAGCAGGCTGAAGCCTTGAAGCCTTCGAGCTGCTGCTAAATTCATAAAATCTAAATAAAAATAATAAGGAAGACAGAATCAATGAAGTTTTGCTTTATTTTCACTGGAAATTCTTTTCACTGCATTCTTAACAATCTACAACCATGCTGATTCCACAACCATACTGGCTCCAACAGCCACCCCATGTGGAATCACGCTCTGTTACTCGCAGGTCTCAGCCTTCATCAGGCTTACGTGGATGGTCCTTAGTTGTAACTTGGGATCAAGAGTTCCTCTCTTCAAGATCATACTCTTATGTTTTATCTTTTCTTAAGTTAACTAATAATAATAACATTCTGACTTTGGGTTGACCCCAAATCAGAATCATAACAACTAAAATATCAAAACTCTTGAACCTCCCATCTACGTTTACAACGTAGAGGGACACCATGACCTGCGTTTGGTGAACCGAAATCCTTTAACCCTTTTACCCCTTCTGACGAGTTCTTCCATGCTGCTGGTCCAACCCTTTAAGCAGCAGACGAGGTCAGAGGCTTGACGACCTTGGAACGTTCAGACCCTCTCCGGACACATATTTGTTGTAGCAACAGTAAGAAAAACAAAAGTTATCAATAACATTCGAATGAATGTATAAGACAAAGGATTGTAAGAAGCCAATTGTGAATCTTCATACCATAAGTCAATTCCAAGCTTTTAACGTCAGCAGACCTGACCAAATTAACAATCATATATAAAGATAATAAACATAGACAAGAAAACACACCTTATCAAACACTAATGATTTATCAATATGCTTGTTACTTGGAGTGGAGATTAATGGCTCATGCTCTCGAAGAGGCGGTTCCAACCCGACAAACCGGAAAATTTTACACGAACACAAAAATCATGTGAGAAATATAAACCCAATCATGACAATAATATTTGTTAGTTGACATGACTTTGACATGTATATATTAATACATGTAAATTACAATTTTATTAAAAAGTACATGTTAATTTTGGAATGTTATGTCCATTAATCTTTTATAAGTATTAAATGTTGGCATAAAATGCAAAACGAAGTTGAATTATAACATAAGCACAGATTTAAAATATATATAGCAAAAAAATAAGTGTTATACAGGTTAACCCGTAAACTCGACGAGTTGGCATGAAAACGAAACGTTTAGCTAAACACAAGCATGGGTTCAATCCGAAATAGACCTGACCCATTAAAGAACACAAGTGGGTACATAAAGGTAGATTCTAGATGAAGTTAAAGCACACATACTTTGCTTATGTTTTGTTTTTCGAAAATGAGACCCACATCCGTCAACCAAGTTAGTCGATGCAACCTACAAAATTACATAATGTTCTGCATTAGAAATAGACTCTTAAAACATGTAAGGTGAGTGAAATAAATAAAATGGAAATCCAAAAAAGATTTCTTTAAAATTTTGTATCGGAAGATACAAAGTTTATGATGTGTCAAAAATGTTATTTGACCAAGAAAAGATGTTTCAATATGTACATAAACGCCATTAAGTAAATTAATCACTTTGTGAATCATATTCTGATTCAAAATTTCTAAATTTTGTATCATAGACTTTAGTAAATGATTTAGAATTTGGATTTTGTTGGTCCTGAGTATGTGAAACTGGTTGTGAACTGTTCTCGATTCATAAGCTTATCTGCTATTTGTTTGAATTGACCAAATCCCAATTACAATTTGGGTTAAAGTTGGGTCTGGGTCGACCCAATTACGTTTCTTAGAACAGATTTTTAGCCGATAATCAAACTGTTTAATGAAAACAACTGAATGTATTTACCTCAAAAGCACTGGTACACACCTATCGAAGTTGATCGTTTCAAGGCGTGGTATCACCAAAGAGAGACATGCATGGTAGGCAAGTACTTCGCAATTAACCTGCAAATTTCATACTACTTCATGTCACATATCATCTAATTAGAAAATAAGACATTTTTATAAAAAAAATTATCACACAGCGCGCTCATACCTTTTAGCAGCTCCTTTACACACCCCAACAACTACATTTTCCCTTGAGCTTTTACACCAAGTGCAGCAAACACTAAGTTATCTTTAAATTTAATGCCTTTAGGCCGTATGCCACCATTGAACGGGCCTCTCGCCTCTCGGACAACCAGCCCTGAGCCGGTGCGGGGCAGTCTCAAAGAGTGCACTTTGGTCCAAGTAAAGCAAAAGGTGGAGGGAAAAAGTTAGACAGAAAGCCAACGACTTAACGTAAACCATCTTCGCCCCAAACGTCATTAATCCCACCAATAAAGTTCGGCTTAAATTCAGGTGGCAAATTGAATGAAAAATAATTAAACTGAGTATCAATATCACTATACTGTCGTCCTGTTGTGGTTATCTCAAAATGCGAATCTTTGTATTAATCAAGTAACTTAAAGTCGTTCTTGATGACCCGGTAACCAACCCGCCTAAATCACCCCTTCTACAGGAAACAAAATTCCCATCTTGATCTTTGCAAGCCATGTATTGTAAATGCAGTTTATCTAATTAATTAAACAAAACAATTCAAGAAAACATATACTACATAGAGTTACCAATAATAGAAAACAATAGCATACTCGTCATGTTGCTAAATGCTACTTACAATTTTAAACATGCCCAAGTGTGAGGATATCAAGTTTCAAGCAAAGGAGTAAAGGAAAACACAACTCACAAAATAAAATGGAAATCTCAACAGACGAGCAACAAAAAAGGCTGTGGTGTGGTGAACCATTTGTCTCTGAGTCAGACCGTTGTGTAGGGAAGGGGCCAGAGAGTGAGAGCAAAGGAAATGGTGGTTGATTGCTGTAAAATTCGACTTATAATTCAAAGAAAATACAAAAATTAAGACAAATGAGTACAACACAATAATATAATCACCTGGTCTCCTCTTCTGTCTTGCTTGTTTAACAGGAGACAAGTATCCTTTGCAGTTGATCTGATTTGAGACACCCTGTGATCAAGTTTTCCAATAGTTTTCCCAATAACGGGTCATTTTTTGATATTATTCTTACAGTCTTTCAATGTTGATGCTCCTTCATGGCAGATAAAACAAAGTATCAATATTTGACATCCAAAACCTAATACAATACGATGAACATGAACATTAAGAATCAGCTAACCAAAGGTCTCCAAGAAATATTGAATCTGGAAGGCTGAACAGCTGAGGTGAAACTTTGAGGCTATACATCTACACGTTTCAAGAAATGATCACTGCGGTTCACAATCCAACAATTTCACCAGAACCTTTCAAAGTTACCACAAGCACATTTCGCTAAGCACCATATAGAAAAATAAATCAAGAAATTAATCACACAGCAAGCAATATGATACATCTGAAATCACTACTTTCTCCCTAAAGACAAGTCACAGAAAAATTGAGATGGAGTCAAAAATTCAAATTACTTAAATTATAGACATCCAAAACATCAATTCATAATCAAACCTCTACTAATTTCCAATTAACCCCAGTAAGATAGGTTGAAATTTGGGCTCCAAAATCCAAATAAACCCTAGGAATCACTTAACATCAAATTCACAGCATTATATCAACTTCTTCTACACGATGAAGCAAAACAGATGCAGATCGAGGATTTATTCCATGACAATAAGAGTGCACGAGGCCTGGGTAGCAATGCACACGAGGCCTGGGTAGCAATCGAGGATTTATTCCATGACAATAAGAGTGCACGTGCTCTATATCTCATGCAGAAATTTTCGAACACCCGGTTCGAGGGTTTTTCTTCCATGTCGGCATACTGCCAGGCTATGAAGGTTCTCGCAGATCAGCTAGCCAACGTGGCGGCACCGGTTGATAATGACAGGCTTGTTCTTCAACTTTTAGCGGGCTTACCCGAACAATACGAGGGCATCTCTACCATCATTCGCAACCAAGACCCACTCCCCACCTTCTATAACGCTCGCTCCAAATTAGTCCAAGCTGAAACGGACAAGGCGGAACGAGCTCTTCACGCCTCCAAAAATGCCTCGGCCGCTCTCACAGCTACCACAAACCGCACCCCGTCATCCGAAAACAACCGCCCAACCAACCCTTCGTACGGCTCAGACCAACTTTCCTATGCCCGGGGCCGTGGACGGTCGAGTCGGCGTGGCCGTGGAGGCCGCTCTGGCTATGGTCGTTCACGTCCTCCTTTCCCTTCACAATAATACTGGCCAAACCCCTCCTACCACTTTTCACCCTGGGCTCCACAATGACCTTTTCCATCGGCCCAATACCAACAACAAACCCCACCTCAGTGGCCCAACTTCCCAGCCCCATGTCCTTATCCTACTACAAACCGTCCAGCATCTAGCCCAGCCAACCAGCCCAGTATTCTTGGCCCAAAGCCCCAACAAGCCCACACTGCCTATTGCCCCACTGACATAGAACAAGCCCTCTATACTATGAGCCTACAACAACCGGACCCCACTCAATACATGGACATCGGTGCATCATCTACGATGTCTCGCGAGTCAGGTGACTTTCATTCCTTTTCTAATAATTGTGTTTCTCGTAATATCATTGTAGGTAATGGCGATACCATCCCAGTGCTTGGTCAAGGCACAAAATACCTTCCCAAACCATTCCCACCTTTTATCCTAAAAAATGTTTTATACTCACCTAGACTTGTCAAGAATTTAATTTCCGTTCGTCGTTTTACAACGGACAATTCTGTTTCCGTTGAGTTTGACCCTTTTGGTTTTCTTGTGAAGGACTACAAGACCAAGGCACCTCTCCTGCGGTGCAACAGCAGCGGTGATCTCTATCCCCTGGTGCTCGGGTCAACCACACACCAACCCACTGCCCTTGCTGCTATCTCTTCCCAAGTCTGGCATCACCGTCTTGGCCACCCAGGACGCGCATCTTTGAATAAATTAAAAACATCTCATGTTTTAGACTTTGATTGTATTTCCAATAATGTATGCCAGTCTTGTATTTTTGGTAAGAGTATACGTTTACCATTTTTTAATTCACAAAATTCTACTTTCCAACCATTTGATATTATTCATAGTGACGTGTGGACATCCCCTATAATTAGTTCTTCGGGCCATAAATATTATGTATTGTTTCTTGATGATTACACAAATTTTTTATGGACCTACCCCCTCATCCAAAAATCCCAAGTATTCACGGCCTTCACCCAATTTGCAACCACCATAAAAACACAATTTAATCAAACAATAAAAACTTTCCAATGTGATAACGGGCGTGAGTACGTTAACACCTCCTTCCAAACCTTCTTTACCACCAATGGTATCTTATACCGTTTTTCCTGTCCCTACACCTCATCCCAAAACGGCAAGGCCGAGCGTAAAATCCGAACAATTAACAACATGCTACGCACATTAATGGCCCATGCCTCCCTACCCACATATCTATGGCACTTTGCCTTAGAGACCGCCACGTACTTACTCAACATCCTTCCATCAAAAGCCACCCAAAACAAAACACCCACTGAACTATTATACATGTCCACACCGACCTATGACCACCTTCGCGTCTTCGGATGCCTTTGCAATCCTCTCACACCATCCACCAACATTCACAAACTTGAATACCGATCTCAACCTTGTGTTTTCCTAGGCTACCCTCCTAACCATCGAGGATACCGGTGCCTAGACCTATCCTCTAAACAAATCTTCATATCTCGTCACGTCGCTTTTGACGAAACCACCTTTCCCTTTGCTCAAGTAATCGGCCCAACACCCTCCTATGAATTCTTGACAGAGGCCTTTCCACACCATTTGTGTCCTCATATTTTCCAGCCCACTCTCACAAACACACCTCCACCCACGGTCCAATCACTCCCCTCCCAGTCTACATCCCCCACTCCAAACCACCCTGGACCCCCAGCCCACTCAACCGGCCCATTTACTACCCAACCTGTTTCCACTCCCCACATTAACCACTCGCATCCCACTAACTCACCACCTCTCCACACGAGCCCTCCTCACACCGCTGACCCACCACCGGCACCCGCCCCCACCACTAACCGAACCATTCACACTCGCTCCATGAGTGGAATTTTCAAGCCTAAACAACCTTTCAACCTTAACACTCAAACCTCACCCTCCATCATTCCCATTCCCAAAAACCCAACCGATGCCTTGGCCATTCCGGAATGGTACTCGGCCATGACCACCGAGTATAACGCACTTATTAGAAATGGTACATGGGAGTTAGTTCCTCGTGACCCATCTATGAATATTATTCGCTCCATGTGGTTGTTTAAACATAAATACAGGTCAGACGGTACACTGGAAAGATACAAGGCAAGGCTTGTGTGTGACGGCCGATCTCAACAGGTGGGAATCGATTGCGGTGAAACATTTAGTCCGGTTGTCAAACCTGCAACGATACGCACGGTTCTCTCTCTTGCATTATCAAAGGGCTGGGCAATACATCAATTGGACGTTACAAACGCTTTTTTACACGGGAACTTAAATGAAACGGTCTACATGCATCAACCCATGGGGTTTCGAGACCGCAATTTTCCGGATCATGTCTGTCTTCTTCGTAAATCACTATACGGGCTCAAACAGGCTCCCCGTGCATGGTACCAAAGATTTACTGATTATGTCCTTCAGTTGGGTTTTATTAACAGTCGATGTGATGCTTCTCTTTTCACCCTTCGTCAAGGCGATGACACAGCCTATTTACTACTCTATGTGGATGACATTCTTCTTGTCACCTCTTCTGACAAGCTTCGTCAGCGACTCCTTACAACTCTTGCCACAGAGTTTGCCATGAAGGATCTTGGTCCTTTAAGTTACTTTCTTGGAATCTCCGTCAAACGCCAAGGTAACAGCATGTTTCTCTCTCAACAATCTTATGCAGCAGACATAATTGCCCGAGCCGGTATGCAATCTTCTAACCCCGTTGCCACCCCAGTAGACACAAATGCTAAACTTGGGTCCACTCCTGGCGATCTATTTCATGACCCGACATTATACCGCAGTTTAGCAGGGGCGTTGCAATACCTCACTTTCACTCGACCCGACATCACCTATGCGGTCCAACAGGTATGTATGCACATGCACGCCCCACACACGGACCACTGGAATGCCCTCAAACGCATAATCCGGTATATTCAAGGAACGACCTCTTACGGTTTATTCTTGGGCCCATCCGCGGCCTCATCTCTGGTCGCCTACACAGATGCCGACTGGGCCGGCTGCCCAGATACTAGACGATCCACCAGTGGCTACTGTGTTTATTTTGGTGATAATCTTAATTCTTGGTCATCCAAACGACAACCGACGGTTTCCCGTTCTAGTGCTGAGGCAGAATACCGCGGAGTAGCAAATGTCGTCGTCGAAATCTGCTGGCTACGGAACCTGTTACTAGAACTCTCAGTTCCTGTTTCACACGCTACCATGGTATATTGTGACAACGTCAGCGCCATTTATCTGTCAGGAAATCCAGTACAACATCAACGCACAAAACATATTGAGTTGGATATCCACTTCGTCAGGGAACAGGTTCAACGGGGACATGTTCGCATTCTTCACGTCCCCTCTAAGTACCAAATCGCAGATTTCAGATCCAGTCTCAGCATCCGGCAGCCTCCCGCTTCGACTGCGGGGGTGTAATAGAGATAATAATATTTTAAGTAAATTGGTAATTTGTAATTTGAATTCAATGTTGATTATCCCTTACCAAAAATAAGGAGATAAAGTTGTATTATTTATAGATTGTAAATCAATAGAAAAAAGGCAAGGACTCCAATTCTTTCAATTCTTATATGTTATTCAAACAAACAAAAAATTCCTTATCATACCAACAAAATTAATTAAAATACGTATATATTATATTTTTCTTTTTGATAACCAACACGACTCATATAAATAGTACATATTATGACTAAATTACAAAAAAAAAAAAAAAAAAAAAAGGTTATCAACATTATCAACGGCGACACAAACCGTAACCATAACCTGAAATGACTAAATTTAAAAAAAAAAAAAAAAAAAATCATGCCTTAACTCTAGTTGATACGCGAAAAGTATGAGATTTTTACCCATAAAATCTACTCCTAAATTTTATATCAATGTCACGATAGCACTAAAAGCTACACCACGTATACTAATACTATCAAGCTACAAGTCGTTGGTTTTCAAGCCATAGTTTTCAGCAAGAGTGTAGCGAAGCTATGACAACCGGCACTTTTTCATGACGACGATGAATCAACTGCCAATACCGAGAACATCTCCGTAAAATCATCCAAATCCAATGCACTAAATCTCCGCTCATCTCTGGCTAGAACGTTCAACAGCTTCTCAAAAAAACACTACATCACATGGTAGGACGAGTCCACCAGTGGTCTGGAACCCAAACTCCTCCTCGGCTTTTTTGAGTAAAGAAGCGAACACAGGTAGGTTGATAAAGCGAGCAGGAATCACAAACCGCTTGTGTTCATCTCCTACATAAACGGGAAGCGAACCGACCGAAGGAATATGGTGATAACAACAACGTTGGATGAGCTTGAGATGGACAATCTTGCTGATCATGTTGCTTGTCTTCATTGCACCAGGAATAATTATCTTTGTGAAGCGATATATAGTTACACTTTTTTTTTTTTTTTTTTTTTTTTTTTTTTTTTTTTTTTTCTGAACGGCTGAATTTTAAAAATAACTCAGTGTCTAACAAAAAACTAACTATATGATAGAAATATATATATGTGCAAGTCTACACAAGAGAGAGTATTTAGAAGTTGGAATGAGTTAGTTTTAAAATATATCCATCCATAGTGGTGGAGTGGTGGAGAGGCCTTATGTTCACTTAGGTGATCATGGGTTCAATTCCCACTTCCAACATTTATGGTTTGGTATCCGGGTGAAGAGCGAATACGGGTGGCGCCGGTTCGAATCTGACGGGCGGCGAGGTTTTACCGAGTTCTATAACACTGTTGTGCCTTCGGGCGGGTGGGGCTCGGGTTTCCGCGCATCGGGAGAAGGCGGGGGCTGCTGGAGGTCGAGTAGTCGATTCTTGGGCACGGCACCCCGCAAGGGTGGTTGCCACACAGTTGTTCGCCGATCAAAAAAAAGTTAGTTTTAAAATATAATATTATGTAAGATTCCGTTTCAAATTTTTTGTTTGTAAATTAATGTTGTTAGCAATATCTTTTAACATATTTTATTAGTTACATTAAACCATATATATGGGATCTTTTAAGGAATCCTTAAAATGGCATCTCGTCCCGCTATCGAACACTCGAGAATCAAAGAAGTCCAGATGAAATGCCCAAGACGCTCGAGTTAATATTGACTTGAATGAGATGAATTAAGGATGAGTATGAAAAAGTTGAAGAACGAACCTATGAAGAACTACCACATCCGACCGGGAGGGGGTGGAACGACAATGTTAAAAAGAACGTCTTCGACATATATTTTGACTACAAATAACGGTTTAGAGAAAAGACAAAAACAAGATGAGGATCAATAAGAACACCTTCAACTAAGAAATGATCGACAAATGGTTGATCTTGAAATTTTATAGAAACTCATCCTCACTACTCCAGGATCGCAACATAACTTAGCTTGATGTTCGAACTTGCGTGAACGCATCAAGAATTTTATATGCTCTGCATGATGACGATTTTTTTTTTTAATTTAAATGAAACGTCCTATGTAATTTTGTTTTAATTTTAATTAATTTATTTATCATTTGATTAATCATTGTTCGATTATTTTAAAAAATATATAGATAATTAAACATTGGTAATCATTATTGGGGCATGAAATTAAAGGGGATGAACCTATGTAAATGAATCGAACGTACACAAACATAGGCATGTTCGTGTTTGTTTGTTTAACTTTAACCGAGCATGAACACGAACATCTAATTGAACACATTTTTGTGTTCGTGTTTGTTCATTAAGAAAATGGCCACGTTCGTGTTCATTTATGTTCGTTCATTTAAACCTAAACGAACAGTTCATGAATGTAAACGAACATAAACAAACAAACTTACACAAACATAATCTAACAAACATAAAAGGGTAATTAGAATTAAATAATCCCTACTTTGCTGGGTTGGAAGACAATAATCCTAACTTGAAAGTTGGAATTTAACAGGCTCAACTTGTCATAGATTATATTCCATTGAACAAAAACTAACTGGGGTTAACCCGGTTAGTTTTCTGCTGACGTGGTAGCCCACATGGCGTATGACATGGCAAAAACCGCCCAGTTTGTTGTCACGTCAGCAGAAAACTGCCTGGTTGGCTACCACGTCTGCAAAAAGCTGCCTATGTGGCTGCCACATTAGCATAAAACTGCCTAGTTGGTTGTCACGCCAGCAGAAAACTTCCCAGTTGACTGCCAAGTGTACAGATTTTGACACGTCATACGTCACATGGGCTGCTGCCATATTAGCAGAAAACTAACTGGGTTAACCCCAGTTAATTTTGGTCCAATGGAATAAACTCCATGAAAAGTTTGGCCTATTAAATTCCAACTTTCAAGTTGAGATTATTATATTCCAACCCAACAAAGTTAAGATTATTTAATTCCAATTCCCCAACATAAAGCAACACAAATAAGCAAAATTAAACAAACATAAATGAGCACAAATAAAAATTATTGACCAAGCATAAACAAACTTAGAGTAGGTTTTTGTGTAAACTAGTTACTAATTACGATTAGTTTCAGTAAAAACTCATTTTTATTACTATAATTACTTATGTATATATTGAAATTTAAACGAACATAAATGAACACCTATAAACTAATATAAATAAACGGACATAAACAAAAGTTCATGAACATAAATGAACGAACAAATGGTGTGTTCATGTTTGTTCATTTAATTAAACGAACAGAAAATTTTGATTAAAAGTGGCTATACTGACATAAACGTTAATGAACATAACTGAACGAACAAATGGTGCGTTCTTGCTCGTTCGTTTATTAAACAAACGAACATAAACGAACTTCCCGCCAAACAAGTTCACAAACAGTCACGAGCGTTCAGTTCATCTACAGGTCTAGATGAACCACTACAACTTTTTATGATTAAAAGTGGCTATACTAACATGGACGTCGTGTAATGTGAAACAAAGGAAGAATAGACAAGGGTTTATATATGAAATCGATGGGAGAAATGGTTTTGAACCGGGAAAATATATGAAATCGATGGGATAACTAGCGGTTCGTATCTAGGATCGAAACCGGTTCCTGAAACACCAGTTTGGGTCGGACTGGTTCTACCAGTTTGGTTCTGGGAACCGGTTTTTTGTTCTCCTCTAGCTGGAACCAGAGGATACTCTTTGACAGGACACAAGAGCCATCGAAAAGAAGATGCAGGGCTGGGCTTCATTTATCCAGGCATGTGCTAGGCATGGGCTTTATTTAGGAGGGCCATCACTATCCCAAAATGGGCAACAGCTCAAACGACAAAGGAGGAGCCCAAAAACAGTAAAAAGAAAAAAAATAATAGAAAGACAAAAAAAAAAAAAAAAAAAAAAAAGATTAGAAAATCTAACCATTATAAGCTAATACCGAAAATATTAGCTTCGAAAAATATTATCTTTATTTAGTTTTTTTATGTGTTACAACTGTAGTTTTAATTTTTAATATTTTCAGACCCTGCAATTTAAATGTTTAAGTTTCACAACTGTATACTTTATATGGTAAGAATTTAGAAATTAAGATAAAAATATATTTATAGTGTATACAATATAGTTTCTAATAATGTATTACGTGATATTTATAGTGTGTATACGATATAGTTTCTAAGAATGTATTCCATGATGTTTATAGTGTACTAGCTGATTACCCCGGGAAGGTCCCGGGGTTGAAAAATTTAATATGATTTAATAAAAAATGATAAAAAAAAGAAAACTCAAATCACGAAAAGAGTAAATAACTTAAACATAATCAATCTTAGTTAAAAAAACATTTATTTAAAAAGTTAAAAAAATAAAAAGCATAAACCATATTAAACATAATACATTATTAAAAGGATAACCTTCAACATATAATCATCTTCACGTAATTTAAAATATGTTACAATTTGAATTTGACTTATATAGATGTAGAATTCATGAAAGGGGTTGAAAAATATAACCATTCTAATAATACTAATAGTAATAATTATTACTCTTGTAATTAAATAAATAAAAAAAATAACCTTGTTATAAGGTGACACCATGTGTTGCAGTGTTGCGCAAGTCTTTCTCCTAGCTTCTCTTGATGAAATATACCTATCCATCTTTAGAAGAGTAAAATTCTAATGATAACATGGCGATTGGGCTGAATTTCAACATCGTAGATAAGAACCTGGTTTAAAAGAAAAATCATGATTAATGAATAACCTGAACACTTTGTGTTTTTTTTTCTGTACGAACATAACCCCACAAAAATAGTCGTTTTTTCTCCGTTTTTTATATAGCACTATGGTACTCGTTGGAAAGATAATAAAACGCTCGTTAATTTGGTGTAATTTTTTTATTTAAAAAATCTCGAATATAAAAGATATTAACGTTTAAAAATTATGGGAGGAAATAATTTAAAAACACTAAAATCTTTCAATTATGATGGCACGTGGCAGTTTCATGGAGAGGTTGAAGGCACCATTGCACGCCACGTCAGCAATGTTCAATTCTTTTATATATATTAATAGATACAATATAGTTTCTAATAATGTATTTGGTGATGATAACATGTATTTATCGTTGAATAATAGAAGTTTTTAAGTTAATTACCAAAATGGCATCACGTTTACAAGTGTAGTCATTGGCAAATACAACTTGTTTTACACCGATTACAAATTGATATGTAACCATGTAAATAAAAGAGTAAATTACCAAAACAGTCCCTGACTTTTGGGCCAATATGCCTATCCAGTCCAATATTTTAAAAATTACTTGAACACTCCCTGATCTTCAAGAAAATAGGGCAATTCAGTCCGACCACTTAACCCAGTTAGATTTTCTCAGTTAAGTCAGGGGCATTTTCATCCAATCGTCTAAAAATTTATAACCAGACCCATTTCTTCTTCCCTAATGACTCCCCCATCTCTGTATATCTTTCAAACTTTTTATTTCTATCTACAGAACAGCACCATCACGATTGAATCCATTTTCTCCCCTAATTCACTATAAACCTTAAATACGATTGAATCCATTTTCTCCCCCTATTCGTTTATAAACCCTCCACAGCAGGTTGTCTTCTTCTTCTGATTTACTGTGTAGGTATGTATGTCATCACTGACACTGATTTAAGGTTTGATTTACTGTTTAGCTAGGTCAACCTTTGTTTGACCCATTTGGAAGCACACTTTTGCATATTCTGTGTGTATATGCAACCTCTGTATGACCCATTTGGGTGGATCAAGTCAACTCCACATTTGTCATGGGTCATGGGTCATCAGGCATGACATATATATATATGCACTAAAGTAAATGGGTCAACTGCACATATATGCATACCTATATGAAGTTACATATGATCTAGTAAATGGGTCAACTACTGATATGCACTAATATAGCCAAACCACATTTTACACATATCTATTACCAAACCACATTTTACATACAAAAAGCATGAAGTTCAAGCCTTCAGTTTACATACCACATCAACTTACCATTGTTTATCATACCAAAAGACTGAACAACTATGATCTTAACCTACTAACACTTACATACCACATCAACTTACCATTGTTTACCATACCAAAAGACTTAACAGCTATGATCTTAACCTACTAACACACCTACCTACTTTCAATGACAGTCATCATCTGAATAGTAGGGTGAATATAATGGATCATACTCCGCTTCATATGGATCATGGTACCACTCATCATATTCTGTGTCTGTGCTGCGATAATCAAATGCCTACTTCAACACATCTGGATCAATATCTGGAATTGGGTCATCATGCTCAACCTCCTTCTTAATCTGCTCAAAAGGATCATCCTCAACCTGCTGCCAAACTTGCTCATGCCAAAGTTGATGAAAGACAAGTCTGTTTTTTAATGCATCATAGTCAGGATCAATATGCTCAACATATATATCAATTGATTTCTCAGTTTCAACAATCTTGTTCAACACGCGCACATTACTGTCATTTAACAGTGGTCTTAAACCCACTCCCAAGTCTTCACTGGGCAGCCTATAAAAAAACCTAAAGTCGTCATCCTGATAGTAACCAAGTTCCACTAGCATGTCAAACAAGGTGATTAAAGAGAAATAATCAGAGTTCACCTCATCAATGTAGTTAACCTTCCCGTTAACATACATCACATTTACTTCTGTTAGATCAGTAAACTCCCCACCATGATGAATTTTATTTGAAAACCTTTTGGTAGAGTGACCTGCATTGTTGATTGTTAACCAAAATTTCAGCTTGCATATTATGATCAATAACAATCCTTATAACAAAGCCAGTAGCATAGCATCAAACTAACAGTAGCAAGCTTTATCCCATTATACATAATTCTATTATACCATAAGAACAGTAACAAGCTTTGCAACACACGAAAAGATATTTCGGATTACACTAGCTTTGGATTACACTAAGTTTGGATTACCAAATCAAACAAATTACTAAAACCCACGAAAACATAAGAACGGTAGCAAGCTTTATAACAAATTTCATATTACACTAACTTTGGATTACCAAATCAAACAAATTACTAAAACGCAAATCAAACAGATTACCAAATGAGTAAGATGTGCATCGGTTGACTTATCGTACTGTTCTTCAAGACTGACTTCGTATTCCCCAGTTCGTACAAACCATTGTGTCATCTTCCTCTTCTTACGTTGCTGAATTTCCATTTGTGTGTGTGTGTGGAGGGAAATCAGAGAAGTGTGGAGGTGGAGGGAAAAAATGGAGGGAAAAAGCTTATAAAGGAGAAGGGAATAAGAAATGGGGCTGGTTATAAATTTTTAGACGATTGGACGAAAATGCCCCTGACTTAACTGAGAAAATCTAACTGGGTTAAGTGGTCGGACTGAATTGCTCTATTTTCTTGAAGATCAGGAAGTGTTCAAGCTATTTTTAAAAGATTGGACTAAACAGACATATTGACCCAAAAGTTAAAGACTGTTTTGATAATTTACTCTAAATAAAATTAATCACCAAGTAGATATGATGGTATTACATCGTTGAGAATTTAGACAAACTTCACAATTTACGTTGTGTTATGATGCATGCACCAACTTAACCATGCACCTATACATTTTGTTGTCATGATGTAAAAGGTTACAGTGTTAATTATTACTTTATTAGTTATCACCTGTTCAAGACTTGTTTGAAAAGTATTTGAAAAAATAAAGTTACTACAACGTTGAAATTTTAATTATTTAAGGTCAAGATAATGTATAAATAGACAAACCTAGCTTGAAATTTTGGATAAAATATTAGGATATTCTGATTCAAAGCTTTAGCAATTATAATTATTGAATTAAAATAGTCCCAACTATATCAGCTATTGGTCGTCACCGGTCTAAACTAACGAAATATGTGGTGGCGGTCTTATCTTTTAACATATTTGCAACAGACGGAGTACGATAAAAATAAATATATTCCATTTAGAAAATCAATTAGTATTCTGTCATTCATAGTTCGTTGGTGGCCAATATATTTAATTTAATTTAATTCATAATTTCATATTATATGAGAGATGAGAAGTAAAAGTTTGAACATGATAAAACTATTGAGTTGATATATTGACATATATGTTTTACTTGAGAATGAAAAAGACATGTAAGAAAAAAAAAATAATAAGTCAAAATAAGACACTAAATCATGGTTATCCTGGATGATGAAAATTTTATATGTATTGATAGTGTATACTTCTGTATTTTTGTCTGAAAATTTTATATGTATTGAGTTCAGCCTCTTTTATTTTAACTTTTAAGGGTTACGTGACTTTCGACCTCAATTTTTTTTTCAAGTTCCGCTAGTAGACATATATATATCCTTTTAACTCTTTAACTTATATAGTCTTTCATATGTTTCAACTAGATAAACATGTGACCCGTTTATGAAAAAAAAAAAAAAAGTACATGCATGTAACACAAAGTTGAAAAAGACCCCTAGAATGATTACAGACATGTGACACTTTTATGAAAAAAAGTTGAGCATGCATGTGCACGAGCATCATCCATGTTTCAAAATTAAAACAAAACTCATAACAATGTTGCAAAGTTTGTAAACATGTAATTAGTTCAGCACACTATTATAACTAACTGGATTTGTGCATCAAACCTCAAATCTATATCTATATCTATATCTATATATATATATATATATATATATATTGCAAAGGGATTAATTCTACATATCATACTCTTATGCAATCTCTCTTTTGAGAGATGCCACATAGAATGTGATGTGGCAACTTTAAACCAATTAAAAAAAAGAAATAAATATGATTTAATCTAATCTATTATAATCTTTAATCTTATCTATTAAATACCTAATCTACTAAATCTAAATATTAAACCTTTATTATTTTATCTCTCGTGTTTCCTCCCATAACTTTTAAACGTTAATATCTTTTATATACGAGATTTTTTAAAGAAAAAAATTACACCAAATTAACGAGCGTTTTATTATCTTTCCAACGAGTACCATAGTGCTATATAAAAATCGGAGAAAAAAATGACTATTTTTTGTAACCCGACAGGTATTGTGTCGGGTTTGGGATTAGTTTAAAAAAATTGTGGGTTTGGGTCGGGTCTGGGATTAGGTGATACCCGACCTGATTACCCAAAACAACATACCTAAATACCCGAACTACATACCCGATCATATACCCATGAATTTTTTAACGCATCACATAACCCTTAGACTAATGCGTTCGATATTTCAATAATTAACTTTTTTTTTCTTATTTCATGTTAGTTCTTTTTAGAATGATCGATTAAAAACTTACGAATTCATTTGTAATGACACTAGATTTATACCCCGGCGCAGAGATTCGTTTTTTTTTATATTTGAATATGATAACTTATGGCAGAGATTTGTTTAAAATAATAATAATAATAATAATATATTTTATTATGTTATATTATATATTTCAACCCGGGACGCTCTCGAGATAAAAACTAGTATAACTATATAAGAGCAATGCAACCAACTTTTACCCCATAATTATCGATATTTCCAAGGTTGTAAACTGTTGTTCATCATCTATAATTTAAGATTGGGCCAAACCAAATTTGACCGCTTCCAACACTAGTGTTCAATACATCTCATAATCTTATATTCCTAATTCTCTAAAATATCCCTCATCGTACTAACAAACAACGTATACAAAATTATATTTTCTTTGACCCAACTTGGTAGTTACATTATAAAATTAGATAGTTTATTTAGAAATTTGTAACTAATGACTCATACAAACACTAGAATATGATAACCATATCACATGTGTTAATTTATTCTTAGTTTCTTACATCGTAATATTATTTTTATTCTCTATGTCCAACAACTCCGGAAGAACACAAAAACAAAAAATGTTATCAACATGCCTTTATCCCCTTGGCCTTTGATACATTTGGCTCCCTAGCGCCAGAAGCCATGTGTTTCTTGACCAGGGTCCAACGGGTCGTCCACAACAATAGTTCATCTCCAGGGGCAAGGATTTGTCTTTAGTAGACTAGGGTTCGCAATTCAGAAAGGAATGGCGGCGCAGCTTGTTGCCCGTCTACCTTCTATTGTGATGTAACGTTCGTATTTCGTTTTAATTAAATAGGGAATTAAATCGCAAACTTCAAATCATTAGCACTCAAACATGTAACATGTTTATACAAAACTCAAAGCCCTAAATGTAACCTTAAATGACTAAATCTCTAACAAATCATATCTAAAACCCTAGTTAGGACGTCATCCAATACGATGATATCTATCTAGCTAATCCAACCTTTTAAACCTTGGTTTTCTGCAACAACGAAGTGAACTCATGAAAACCGCGGTTTCTACAGGACGAGGATGAATCAACGGCGAAATTATATGAAAACATCTCCGTAAAATCATCAAAATCCAACACACCGAATCTCCGCTCATCTCTGGCTAGAGCGTTCAACAGCTTCTTGAAAAACACGACATCACATGGTAGGACGAGTCCACCAGTGGTCTGGAACCCAAACTCCTCCTCGGCTTTGTTGAGTAAGGAAGCGAACACAGGTAGGTTGATAAAGCGTGTAGGAATCACAAACCTGCGGTGTTCATCTCCCACATAAACCGCAAGCGAGCCGGCTGGGGCGATGCGGCCACGCCAACGTTGGACGTGTTGCTTCAGGCGGACAATCTTTCTGATCATGTTGCTTTTCTTCATTGCACCGAGAAAGAAACTAGATTTTTTTTTTTTTTCGAATAGATGAATTTTGTATCTCACTACCTAGCGATAGATTTTAATATATGTGTGTGTGCAAAGTCCACAAGGGAACTCCCGGGACCTGAAAAATCGTATTAGATTATAATTATCTTTAGTTATTTTTTAAATATATTATATTACGTAAGATTGCGTTTCAAATTTTTTATTTGTTAGATTAATGATGACTACAATATCTTAACGTATGCAACTTAGGGACGGTGAAACCGGACGAATTAGAACTAGAAACTATAGGTTATACGTACTCTCCTAATCATTAGTGACGATTTATAATTTAATATATTAATACACCAAATTAATAAACGTTTTATTATCTTTTCAATGAGCATTACAGCGCTATAATGAAAAAATAAACGACTATTTTAGTGGGTTTTGTTCATATCATGAAAAAAATACACAGTGTGTTTATATAACTCATTAATCATGTCTAAGTAAATCAGCAATCATTTTAAGATGGTATATATGCTTTAATTTGGACCTACTATTACATATAAAAACACGCTAACTACATATGTATATTCACAAATGTAGTCATTTTGATAAGATTTTTTTTTCGTATTTTGATTGGTGTTGTTAGGAATATTGATTAAAAAGGTTGCTAAGTTGGTTAAATGTAGCTTATGATTTCTTAGACATAAGGTAAATATCTAGCTGATAAGTGATAATTAATCACCTCACCATGCACGCCTCTTAAATCAATCATCATCATGACATATCATTTTATACAAATTTGGTTGTCTTTTTTTTTTTCAGGTTCACATCACAACTTTAAATGTCTTGAGAAAGTGACAAAGTTGTACAGAGACTTCACTCCAATAAGATGTATACACGTAGAATTAAAAGTAGGTTTTATGGAGTTATCAAGTGTTGATCCTCTAAAAAAAATTCTTGAAAAAAGGACCTATTATATTGCTTTTACGATACATACATTTTGTCACTTCATATTAGATTTGTCTATCCTGAAAAGCACCCGAGAGATAATCTAGTATATTAATATATTAGGTACAGTCCTATGTATTACACGAAATGATTAATGTAATGTTATATAATAATTAAAAAAGTCATGTTTAAGAAAACATATACATTTCACGGTTGTAAAAATTGGAAGTTATAGATTGAAGAATTATTGGTGATCACAATGGAACTAAATTCACCAACAAGTTTTCCTCATCATCATCATTGTCATACTCAGTTAATCCCACCTATAGCAAAGCTAAGGTAGGGTCTGAGGAGGGTAAGATTTAGACAGCCTTAACTCTAAAAATCAACAAAATCAATATTGTATGATGTTTCTTAACATAAAATTTTGATTGTAATAGTGTCTATCAACTTCAAAAAAAAATATATTGTGTTGGTATTAAGATAATTTAATTATAAGGGTGGGCGGAGTGATTCGTGATGGCCACCCCATGATGGTTGTGATGCCTGCGAACACCGCCCCGCCAGCTGAATCACGCCTACGAACAAATTACAACGTGATCTGCATCACACTCGCTAGCTGAATTGTAGCCGTTAGCCAATGGTCAAATGTATTAAAAAAAAAACAAAAAATAATTACCAAACTATAAATACACATATTTACCCCATTTTTCTACACACATTCAAAAAATTCTTCTTTTTTATGGTTACGTGGACAGAAGAGGAGGAAATTGCGCACGTGATAGCGTAAAACATCATACACCCCAACGATGGCGCTTCAACGAGCAGTGGTCGTGGTCGTAGTTGTGGCCGGAGTGCTCCATGTTGGAAAAAATTGTTAGCTGAGTTTGGTGCACTTGTCGGGGGATCACAACGTACGTGTGATTCAATCTCTCGCAAGTACACGGACCTTGAATCCAAGTGTCAAAAGTACCAAAATAAAATAAAGGCTGCGAAGCTAAACTACCCCGACGAGAAAGAAGATATGCAAGAAGACTTCGCTAAAATCGACTATGCTACTGAGATCGGTGTGGATTTTTTGCACGTTTCGGCGTGGCGAATGCTACGCAACAAATTTTAAGTTTTATATTTTTAGTAATATTTTATTTAATTTCTAGTATTTTTTTTATTTAATGTAACTGTTTTTTATTTAATGTAAGTTTTTTTTATTTTTTTATGTAAATTGTTTTTATTTTTTTATTTAACGTAAGGTTTTTTATTTAATTTAATGTTTTATTTTTATTTTAATAAAATGAGTCTGATTGTATCATTCCACTACATATATTTAGTGATAATGTGATGTGTGACATCCGTCACTTTTCTTTTTACATATATATTAATAATAATAATAATAATAAAAATAATAATAAAAAAAAAATTCAGATTTTAATATGGTCATTACATATGCATTTTATTTTTTAAACCAAACTAAACCCATCCCCTTGAAATCCATCCCATGAGCCCAAACCCCTTTTCCCTTTTGGATTCAGAAGCCCAACAGCAGGCCCATCAGACAAGAGCCCAAACCCATGTGAGCCCTCCTTCTAACCTGTTAAAAAAAAAAAAAGAAAAGAAAAAAATGTGCCGCCCCACGAGAATCGAACCGGAGGCCATCCTCATACACACACATGCACACAACCACTCGAGCCACATCCATCTGTTGGTATAAAGCCAACTCAAATTAATTAAAAGCTTGCTTTCCCCTGTCCCTTCTCCTTCTTTGAAGACAGACGCCGAACAGCAGCAGCAGTAAAAATATATTTTTTTTTTCTTTTCAAACCTGTTTGATTCCCAATCACACACGCATACATGGTAATTTACATGATTACCGGCCTATTACAACTCGTTTATACATCAATCACGATTAATCGTTGACCAATTCATTATTATTACGCGTTTAGACTTTAACAAATTGTCAAACTTTCCAATTAACCCAACCATCGAAACACACTATAAATTGACCTCCTACGAATCATTTCAACTCGCTCACACATCTCTCTTAACCTCCAATTGTTTCTGAAATACCTCTGATAATACCCACACACACGAAGTTTGACTTATTGAGTTGACTGGCCAATCGTGTAACAAACAACATTGTAAGTCCAACTTTTTTTGTGGGTTTTGTTAGTCGGCATCCATACAACGAAAACCCTAACATTAATCGGGTTAAAAATGTATGGATTGCCTGATTGGAAAAACTAGGGTTCGTGCCAATTGATTTGGGGATAAACTAAGTTTTACACCGCGTATATAATTATTTTTAGACGGAGTTCATCACAACCACAGGCCTAGGCCAAGTGGTTGTGACTGAGGAATATAACCAAAGGCTCCCGGGTTCGAGACCCGGCTGTGGCCACTTTTTCCCTTCTTTTTCATTTTTTAAAAACAATAAACTAAATGATATATATACATATAATTCTTATAAATTCGTTTTTAATATTAAAACTTTTTTTATAAATTCTACAAAATTTATCTTATGTTTTTCCACTGATAAAGTTCATCATCCAATTTTTAGTTTTCCAAAAATAACTTATTTAATATATATTATTAATAATACAAGTTTATTCATTTATATTTATTAAAATCTATAAAAATATCAAAACGATCTTCTTAATTTCCACAAAAATTATCCTGAGTTTTTATAACATTAATCTTTTCAGAAATGATTTTTATTTCAGAAAAATCATTTATTTAATATTTTTAATCAATTTTTGTTAGTTTTAATCATAAATAATTCATAATAAATTCATTTTACAATATTTTTGCACCAAAATTTTACATAAATTATTTCTATCCATTTAGAACAGAAATACAATTTTTAATCTAAAATTTCTTTAATTTTAATATTTTTTAATATTAAAGTTATATTTTGACAAATTGAAATAAATAGATTAAATATACTATTTTCAAGAAAATAATTTTATAAAAATTATTTTCACATTTAAAACTTTACATTGTGACCATATTTGATTTAAAGCTTACTCAAAGACTTTTGTCTATTTAATTACCAAATTTCTCTTATTTAACGTTTAATTTATTAACCAAATAAATACTTATCCCCAATTCGAAGCCCTAGAAATACATGCATCCTAGAGTTATTTCACTTACACATTATCAATTACTTTAGGTTGATACTTTGAGATAGTTCCAACACATATTTCGTTGTCCAAGTTCAATTACAAGCTATTACGTAAACAGTGAGTATTCCTATCCCCTTTTTACTTTTATACATTTTTGGGGTGATTCATGTACACTATTACAAGTTCAAATTCAAATTTACATTTTTACAAATACAATTCTAGTACTATGTGCATTGCTTACAACGTGCTTTATGCTTAGACATTACATGTGGATTACATTTGTACTTAGTGAAATCATTAACATGGTACAAGCCGACCTTAACATTGGATAGCGCTATTTGGATTGACAACCCGCCTAGATTGATTCTCCCCCTTTTTCATCGGAGAATCCGTGGCCAGTGTTAAGTTATCATCCATTGATTGGTTGAGTACACTACAGTTCATACAGTACATTATACAGTCACAGGGTTGATTTCGCTCATTTGTATGATACATAGTTTACATATTTGCACTGTAGCTTGCACTTGAATTGTATAACTTTTGACCTACTATATATATCAAATCTAGGAATGCTCACCAACATTTCATATGTTGACCAAACCTATTTTTGTACATGTTTCAGGTGCAGTTTGATCTAGTGCTTTAGCAAGAGACATTTAGTGCTTTATTTCAATTCAGTTATTTCAATATTTACAATTCATTTAGACAATGTAATTTCCATTTCCATGTAAGACAATTTTGGATTATTCAATAATATTTACATTTTAGTACCATGAGCTTTTGAACAATCGTCACTACGTGGCACCTCGATGATTCCGCCATCGGTTGGGGTGTTACAGATTGGTATCAGAGCCATGGTTATAGGGAACTAGGTTATTAGATAAAAAGGCCTAGACTATAACCGAACTACAACTTGCATGCATAATATTTCCTGAATTACCCTACTCCTCATTTCTCCCTACTTTCCTCCTTCTATCTTTTCCTTCTTCTCTCTCTACTCTTCTTATCTTTCATCATGGTGCATAGAGATGGAGTCCTACAGAGAGTGGAAAGTTTACATCATCATGGAACGGGAACAGTACCTTTTATGAAGACACTCTTAGATACAATACCTACTCTTACTTTACTCCTTCGAAGTTGTTGAACTTTAATGAGTGTGATAAGGACACGTGCAATCTGGAAGGGTGGACGCCTGTACACTGGGTTTTCTGGCATAGGCAAGCATAGCGCATAAATCCATTTACGGACCTGTTATGCTTACCTGGGGATTCCTGGAGTGAGTGTCCACTTATAGGCTAAAGCATGTCTTCTTTGATCACCATTGAGTTCAAACTCCTTTGAAAAGTCAACGTTCTTGTTGGGCTCTACAGCTAGACAAGGGCACTCCAAGCACCTTATGAAAGCTTTACAATAATACTCTCTCGTTCCATATACAATACCCTATATGTCATGATTTGCATATATTGCTTACAAGTTCATACTTTCATAACCATCTATGGATTTCATAATCACACTTCACCTTACCCCCTTAGCCACTTTTTAAATATCCAACACCCTACCCAAATCATATTATTTCTTTTCTCCACATGTTATTTATTTTAAAAACTATAACCTCATACTTTAGCACAAACTAAAGATTTCTAAAACTAGTTGTATTACCGAGTAGCTTTACAAAGTACATATTTTCCTCGAACTTAAATTCAATTGATTGACGTAACAAACGATTTTCTATATAATGTTTTTAAACTATTACAAAGCCTACTTAGCTTGTACTATTTAACAACTTTTGCTTTATATACAAAACCAAATTTTGAAAATATTTAATTTGGAATAATAGCTAGTCTCTAGATTCTACATCAACACTCACTCATTTTCAACTTGTTCAAATTTTTACACCACAATCATGTTTTCTTATACACTTGATTATAACCTTTGATCCAAACCCCAAAATTTACACTGCTATGCTATAAAATAAACTCTTTATCAACTATCTTCACATTCACCACCTCTCACAACCTTTATTTTGCTTCAAGATTTTTCATCATCCTCTCAAGAACTAAATTCATATCCTTCACCTTCTCACACGTGAGCTAGTTACCCATGATAATTAAACTACTAAAAACCTGATACTTGATTCTACATGATTTTTTTTCCAAAACATCATTGTTTGTGACACTTGATTTCCCCTTAATTTGACTATTCACTGGACATTTAATTATCCATGATACTCGTGTTTTCATTTTCTTGATCTTATTATCATTTTCTACCCAATTATGTCATACTCATAGGCATATAACATCTAGAAATTTCCTTGCATACTATTGTGTACGTACACAGATTGAAAATTTATCATATTGGTTACGTTTATTTTAATCGTACACTTACATTTATTTGAAACGTTTAGATTTGATACTTGATCTTACAGAGCTTTTCTAAGAAAACATCATTGCTTATTATATGAAACTTGATTTTTTTTTTTTCCCTTTAACTTGACTATTCATTGAACATCTAATTATTCATGATACTCGTAAACATTTAATTATTCATGATAACACTTACACTTAATGGTTGTAGTACTTACAAACTTGCTTGCATATACATGCTATCAATTTGCAATCTATGTGAATAATAATTGCTGCACCTAATAGAGGTCATCATGCCTTTTTCAACAGTCGGGAGAGGCCCTACAACCTGCTCCACGACTGGTGGAGGCTATCGAACATACTCAACGATTGGTAGAGGTCACTATGCCTTTTCAAACAGTCGGGAGAGGCCCTACAACCTACTCCACGGCTGGTGGAGGCTATCGAACCTGCTCAACAATCGGTGGGGTCATAGAAGGACGCAAAACTTTAATGTAAGGTAAATTGATGATTCCGGTCCGGAACGTAATCATAAATTTACAGGTACATTAGAGTAGTGTGAAATTCTATTAGAGTTTCTGGGAAGACGTCCAGTACGTTTTCAAGGTATCAAAGGTGTGGTGGGTTAGCTGCGGTACACCCTGTATACAAGCACTAATGATGCATTGAAAGTGAGATTGGAAGTCGAACCAGGAACAAACTCTGTTTGCTTGTTAGTTCATTCGGTCTTGTTATAGTCAATCAACTCATGCATTTATTTTAAGAGTCCTAAAACTTGAAGTAGTGATTTACTAGATTCTTACTCTCTTTACCCTTTCGAGACGAACCTAATCCAATCCTTGACTCACACCTATCAAACCTTTTACCCAAATCATTCGAAATTTTCCAAACCACGGTCACCTTAATTTTTACCCAAGCATCCATAACCCTATGTTTCTAATAACTTCGGGACGAAGTTTCTAAAAGTAGGGGATGCTGTGACATCCGTCACTTTTCTTTTTACATATATATTAATAATAATAATAATAATAAAAATAATAATAAAAAAAAAATTCAGATTTTAATATGGTCATTACATATGCATTTTATTTTTTAAACCAAACTAAACCCATCCCCTTGAAATCCATCCCATGAGCCCAAACCCCTTTTCCCTTTTGGATTCAGAAGCCCAACAGCAGGCCCATCAGACAAGAGCCCAAACCCATGTGAGCCCTCCTTCTAACCTGTTAAAAAAAAAAAAAAAAAAGAAAAAAATGTGCCGCCCCACGAGAATCGAACCGGAGGCCATCCTCATACACACTGTGACAACCTGCACCCTTCCCTTTTTATAAATGTGCATAATTGGTCCCTCAACTATTTCAAAATTTTCATTTTTAACCCTCCTATTTTAATAGGACCAAAAGTCACAATTTAATAAAACTTATAATTTTTATAAGTAAAAGTATTGCACGTTTTATACTCACATCTACACCCGAGCACGTATGTTTCAAACCTTGATACTCAAAACCCTTAATTTTCGGTCCTAAAACAACTTAGAAACCGAGGGAAACAAGTCCGGAACTTAAAATTGATTAAATTAGAAAATTTGATTTTTTTTAGTTCTCGCGGTCCACGAAGACAGTCAAACAGTCAAAGTCCTACTCAAAGTCCGAGTCAAAGTCCTAGTTAAAGTCCCGGTCAAAGTCCTAGTCAAAGTCTTAGTCAAACAGTCAAAGTCCTAGTCAAATAGTCAATTCATCATGAAACCTTACTTTATGGTGTTGACCAATTTTAATGGCTAATTGAATCCAAAACTAATATAAAAACCCACTTATGACCCATTACACTGGGCACCTCTAAATCGATTGTTTCAATCTGATTAAACTTTCCCTCATACCTTTCTTCTATAGTCTATTACTTCTACAATTGAAGCTATGATTATAAGCTCTTGTAATTGGCGAATTGGAAGCTTGATATTCTTTCTTTTTCGGTTTTTATTTCTTCAAATTGGACTAGCTACGTTGTTGAGTCTTTGGGATTCGCCTCACATACATTCACGACGCTTAGAGGATAATTCAGCTTAGCGAATGTGAGTATACCTTTCCCCTTTTTCAGGTTTTACACTTTTGGGTGACTCATGTACGCTTATTACTTCACACACTTAATCATGCTTTAATCTATATTCACAATCGCAATTCTTGTATGTGTTTTACTTGTTGATTCGCTGATAGTGTGTACTTATGACCTTAATCATTAACCCGGTGTGGGCCTAGCATAGCAATAAATAGTACTTGACTATTGTTATGTGTAAACTACTTGCTTTGTCGCATACTATATATAATCATACTATTGGGCGACTACTATACATATATACTAGATATCCCATTATTCTTGGATATCATTTCTACTCTAAAGGTTTGATTTTGGGTGACATTTGTACATAGCTTGAACACTAAATTGTAGACACTATAACACGTGAATTGCAAAACTCTTTTTCTACTATATGTATTCAAAACAGGGTACGCTCACCAATACATTTTGTATTGACGAAATTATTTTCGTACATGTTTCAGGTTATTTATGAGACGACTTTTTAGCTTTTGGAATTTTTACTTAGATGTTGAGTTCATTGTATTTCAGTTTTAGTTTTCACTTTAGAATTTTCTATCTTGTAATTTCTTTCAATGTCATAAAACTGTTCAATACAATCTATTTCAAATTTACACTTTAGTACCATGAGCTATTGAGCAATCGTCACCTCGTGACACCTCGATGTTTCCGCCATCGGTTGGGGTGTTACAGATTGGTATCAGAGCCGTGGTTATAGGGAATTAGGTTATTAGTAAATGACCTAGACTATAACTAAGAACCTATACATGACCTTACTTGTGTTTATTTGTTTATTTGTTCCACTAACCTTTCTCTTTTGTCACCTCTCATTCTTCCCTCTATTTCTCTCTACTTCTTTCTTTATTTCTTCATCATGGGTTTTTGAGGAGTGACTTTACTTGGAGGACACGTCTACACTTTGGAGCATGCTGGATATTCTTGGCTTAATTGCCAACTTTTTTTTTTTTTTTTTTTGATAAATGTTTCATCCTTCAAAGTGTTGAACTCTAAGTGAGAGAACACGTGCAATCTGGAAGGGTGGATGCCTGTACACTGGGTTTTCTGGCATAGGCAAGCATAGCGCATAAATCCGAAAGCGGACCTGTTATGCTTACCTGGGGATTCCTGGAGTGAGTGTCCACTTATAAGCTAAATCACGTCTTCGTTAATCTCTATCTGAGTTTAATTCTTTGAACAGTCAAAGTTTTTGTCGGGTCTTATGACTAGATAAGAACACTCTAATGTTTTATTATTGATTTCTTGAAATCATAATAATTTGCTCTATGCTTAAAAAAAACAAAAAAAAAAAACTTTCATCTTTTAGTGATACATTATTTCACACAGCCTTAACTTTTTCCAATTACATGCTCAAAATCGTAACAAATAAATACCTATACTTCATAACCTCGTCACCATCTGTGTTTTCCTTGTCGTTATTCAAAAAAAAATGCCTCTCCCCTGCATTTTTCTAAAAAGTATCTTCAAATATAAAACTTCACACTATCTCAATCTATGGACATCAGATACACCAGTCGATATTCGCTTACAAACTAGTTGGAAACATTGTTGGTTTAATGTTGAAGTATTATTTTCAACATCATGAGTTAAAGTATTCTTTTTAACTCGAAACATTGTTGGTTTCATGTTGAAGTATTCTCTTCAAAATCATGAGTTAAAGTATTCTTTTTAACTCGAAACATTGTTGGTATTTATGTTGAAGTATTCTTTTCAACATCATGAGTTAAAGTATTCTTTTTAACTCGAAACATTGTTGGTACTTATGTTGAAGTATTCTTTTCAACATCTTGAGTTAAAGTATTCTTTTTAACTCGAAACATTGTTGGTTTTATGTTGAAGTATTCTTTTCAACATCTTGAGTTAAAGTATTCTTTTTAACTCGAAACATTGTTAGTTTTATGTTGAAGTATTCTTTTCAACATCATGAGTTAAAGTATTCTTTTTAACTCGAAACATTGTTGGTACTTATGTTGAAGTATTCTTTTCAACATCTTGAGTTAAAGTATTCTTTTTAACTCGAACCATTGTTGGTTTTATGTTGAAGTATTCTTTTCAACATCTTGAGTTAAAGTATTCTTTTTAACTCAAAACATTTTTGGTACTTATGTTGAAGTATTCTATTCAACATCATTGAAGGACATAACACCCTAACGTAAGGTTAATTGGTAATTGTGGCCTGGAATGTAATCATGAATTTACAAGTACATTAAGGTGGTGTGAATCTATTTAGGATAACCGGTTAGATGTTCAGTACACTTTCGAAATACCAAAGGTGTGGTGGGTTAGCTGCGGTACACCCTATATATAAACACTGATGGTGAGTCGAAAGTGAGACTGGGGATCGAACCAAGCGCTCGGGTAGATGATCAGTGCATTTTCGGAAAACTCAAGGTGTGGTGGGTTAGCTGCGGTACACCCTATATATAAACACTGAAGGTGCGACGAAAGTGAGACTGGGAATCGAACCAAGCATTAGTCCTAGTCAGTGTAGTAGTAGTTTCAATAAGTCCTTTCATAGTCTACAACATAATCGCCCCAAAAGTATTCCGAGCATCGTCATTATAAACTTAGTGGTTGTGTTACTATGAACGTTGATCACACCTGATAATCCTGAACAACATTCTACCTTCACCGTCATCTTAAAGCTGATACATAACATTTCTTTTGGAAAACAGTTTGTTCTGTTACCCTAAGCTCTTTTCATCCTTTAAACTTAACCACACCCACTGAAAACTCAAATTTTGTATACACTTACACTCTCTGTTACTTGGAATCTTGTTGCATGTCCTTAGCAAAGTTCGGTCAGAAACTTTTCTAAAGTAAGGGAGACTGTTATATCAGCGCTCTGTCCTCACTAGTTACATACTTTCCCAAACCTTGTAAACTCTCAACTTCCTAGTCTCGGGTCAAATGTCAAAGATTTTAAACCTTTCGCTTTGAATAACTACTTTAAACTTTGTCAGATTTATGACTGATGTATTCCTTAAAAGTTACTTACCTTTTTTTAAACTCTATTGTTTCATGGAAACTTTCACGTGAAAGTAATTTCGGGACGAAATTTTCTAAAGTAGGGGAGACTGTGACAACCTGCACCCTTCCCTTTTTATAAATGTGCATAATTGGTCCCTCAACTATTTCAAAATTTTCATTTTTAACCCTCCTATTTTAATAGGACCAAAAGTCACAATTTAATAAAACTTATAATTTTTATAAGTAAAAGTATTGCACGTTTTATACTCACATCTACACCCGAGCACGTATGTTTCAAACCTTGATACTCAAAACCCTTAATTTTCGGTCCTAAAACAACTTAGAAACCGAGGGAAACAAGTCCGGAACTTAAAATTGATTAAATTAGAAAATTTGATTTTTTTTAGTTCTCGCGGTCCACGAAGACAGTCAAACAGTCAAAGTCCTACTCAAAGTCCGAGTCAAAGTCCTAGTTAAAGTCCCGGTCAAAGTCCTAGTCAAAGTCTTAGTCAAACAGTCAAAGTCCTAGTCAAATAGTCAATTCATCATGAAACCTTACTTTATGGTGTTGACCAATTTTAATGGCTAATGGAATCCAAAACTAATATAAAAACCCACTTATGACCCATTACACTGGGCACCTCTAAATCGATTGTTTCAATCTGATTAAACTTTCCCTCATACCTTTCTTCTATAGTCTATTACTTCTACAATTGAAGCTATGATTATAAGCTCTTGTAATTGGCGAATTGGAAGCTTGATATTCTTTCTTTTTCGGTTTTTATTTCTTCAAATTGGACTAGCTACGTTGTTGAGTCTTTGGGATTCGCCTCACATACATTCACGACGCTTAGAGGATAATTCAGCTTAGCGAATGTGAGTATACCTTTCCCCTTTTTCAGGTTTTACACTTTTGGGTGACTCATGTACGCTTATTACTTCACACACTTAATCATGCTTTAATCTATATTCACAATCGCAATTCTTGTATGTGTTTTACTTGTTGATTCGCTGATAGTGTGTACTTATGACCTTAATCATTAACCCGGTGTGGGCCTAGCATAGCAATAAATAGTACTTGACTATTGTTATGTGTAAACTACTTGCTTTGTCGCATACTATATATAATCATACTATTGGGCGACTACTATACATATATACTAGATATCCCATTATTCTTGGATATCATTTCTACTCTAAAGGTTTGATTTTGGGTGACATTTGTACATAGCTTGAACACTAAATTGTAGACACTATAACACGTGAATTGCAAAACTCTTTTTCTACTATATGTATTCAAAACAGGGTACGCTCACCAATACATTTTGTATTGACGAAATTATTTTCGTACATGTTTCAGGTTATTTATGAGACGACTTTTTAGCTTTTGGAATTTTTACTTAGATGTTGAGTTCATTGTATTTCAGTTTTAGTTTTCACTTTAGAATTTTCTATCTTGTAATTTCTTTCAATGTCATAAAACTGTTCAATACAATCTATTTCAAATTTACACTTTAGTACCATGAGCTATTGAGCAATCGTCACCTCGTGACACCTCGATGTTTCCGCCATCGGTTGGGGTGTTACACACACACACATGCACACAACCACTCGAGCCACATCCATCTGTTGGTATAAAGCCAACTCAAATTAATTAAAAGCTTGCTTTCCCCTGTCCCTTCTCCTTCTTTGAAGACAGACGCCGAACAGCAGCAGCAGTAAAAATATATTTTTTTTTTCTTTTCAAACCTGTTTGATTCCCAATCACACACGCATACATGGTAATTTACATGATTACCGGCCTATTACAACTCGTTTATACATCAATCACGATTAATCGTTGACCAATTCATTATTATTACGCGTTTAGACTTTAACAAATTGTCAAACTTTCCAATTAACCCAACCATCGAAACACACTATAAATTGAACTCCTACGAATCATTTCAACTCGCTCACACATCTCTCTTAACCTCCAATTGTTTCTGAAATACCTCTGATAATACCCACACACACGAAGTTTGACTTATTGAGTTGACTGGCCAATCGTGTAACAAACAACATTGTAAGTCCAACTTTTTTTGTGGGTTTTGTTAGTCGGCATCCATACAACGAAAACCCTAACATTAATCGGGTTAAAAATGTATGGATTGCCTGATTGGAAAAACTAGGGTTCGTGCCAATTGATTTGGGGATAAACTAAGTTTTACACCGCGTATATAATTATTTTTAGACGGAGTTCATCACAACCACAGGCCTAGGCCAAGTGGTTGTGACTGAGGAATATAACCAAAGGCTCCCGGGTTCGAGACCCGGCTGTGGCCACTTTTTCCCTTCTTTTTCATTTTTTAAAAACAATAAACTAAATGATATATATACATATAATTCTTATAAATTCGTTTTTAATATTAAAACTTTTTTTATAAATTCTACAAAATTTATCTTATGTTTTTCCACTGATAAAGTTCATCATCCAATTTTTAGTTTTCCAAAAATAACTTATTTAATATATATTATTAATAATACAAGTTTATTCATTTATATTTATTAAAATCTATAAAAATATCAAAACGATCTTCTTAATTTCCACAAAAATTATCCTGAGTTTTTATAACATTAATCTTTTCAGAAATGATTTTTATTTCAGAAAAATCATTTATTTAATATTTTTAATCAATTTTTGTTAGTTTTAATCATAAATAATTCATAATAAATTCATTTTACAATATTTTTGCACCAAAATTTTACATAAATTATTTCTATCCATTTAGAACAGAAATACAATTTTTAATCTAAAATTTCTTTAATTTTAATATTTTTTAATATTAAAGTTATATTTTGACAAATTGAAATAAATAGATTAAATATACTATTTTCAAGAAAATAATTTTATAAAAATTATTTTCACATTTAAAACTTTACATTGTGACCATATTTGATTTAAAGCTTACTCAAAGACTTTTGTCTATTTAATTACCAAATTTCTCTTATTTAACGTTTAATTTATTAACCAAATAAATACTTATCCCCAATTCGAAGCCCTAGAAATACATGCATCCTAGAGTTATTTCACTTACACATTATCAATTACTTTAGGTTGATACTTTGAGATAGTTCCAACACATATTTCGTTGTCCAAGTTCAATTACAAGTTATTACGTAAACAGTGAGTATTCCTATCCCCTTTTTACTTTTATACATTTTTGGGGTGATTCATGTACACTATTACAAGTTCAAATTCAAATTTACATTTTTACAAATACAATTCTAGTACTATGTGCATTGCTTACAACGTGCTTTATGCTTAGACATTACATGTGGATTACATTTGTACTTAGTGAAATCATTAACATGGTACAAGCCGACCTTAACATTGGATAGCGCTATTTGGATTGACAACCCGCCTAGATTGATTCTCCCCCTTTTTCATCGGAGAATCCGTGGCCAGTGTTAAGTTATCATCCATTGATTGGTTGAGTACACTACAGTTCATACAGTACATTATACAGTCACAGGGTTGATTTCGCTCATTTGTATGATACATAGTTTACATATTTGCACTGTAGCTTGCACTTGAATTGTATAACTTTTGACCTACTATATATATCAAATCTAGGAATGCTCACCAACATTTCATATGTTGACCAAACCTATTTTTGTACATGTTTCAGGTGCAGTTTGATCTAGTGCTTTAGCAAGAGACATTTAGTGCTTTATTTCAATTCAGTTATTTCAATATTTACAATTCATTTAGACAATGTAATTTCCATTTCCATGTAAGACAATTTTGGATTATTCAATAATATTTACATTTTAGTACCATGAGCTTTTGAACAATCGTCACTACGTGGCACCTCGATGATTCCGCCATCGGTTGGGGTGTTACATGATGGGATAAGATGAAAATGAGTGGCAAAATAGTATTGGGTGTGATAGAATCACCCACCACCATATCCACCCTAAAAAAGTTAAATTAATAGCCAATAGCGTAATCGAAACAAGAAAGTAGAAACAAACAACATTAATCGTAACAAACAACACAAATCAGTTCAACAATAGCACACATCAGAAAAATACAATCGGTACAAAAGCAACACAAATCAATTCAACACTAGCACACAAGGAAAAACGAACACAAATCGAAAGAAAAACAACACATCAGACCAACACAACAACACAAATCGGGCGAACACAAATCTTAAGAATACAAACAACACAATTCGGGTGAGAATGATGAAGGGTTTACATTCAAACTCAAACAAAAATCGGAATAACACGACTTCCACGATCAAAACAACACGATTTAGGGGTTAACATTTATAAATAAAACCTCGATTAAACAATAGCACACTTCTGATCCGATTGCTATCAAGAATTTCTTGTTTTCTACAAATTTTCACAAAAAAAATAAGTTAACATTATTGATTTCTTAATGTGTTTTATTTTTTCCTTTTCTTTTGCAGGTACCAATTATGTTGTTGTAAAGGGAGAAGATGAAGTTTAAAGGGTGTGATGTTATTTTAGGGTTTGTTAAGCCTTTGATGACCAAAGGTGGACAATTTTGATATTTTTTTAATTTATTAAAAAGAGTACTTTTACTAAATTGCCCTTAGTCTTAGTAATAGAAACTTCTTATTGTGAAGGGTTAATATGTAACCAACACAAACCGTTGATTTAATTTTTTTAATGGCTCATATTAGTTACTATGGTTTTTACACTAATAGAAGTTTTTACGGGATCTTATCTCTAAGGTGCTGTTTGTTTTTTCTGCAGGAAAAGGTCTGCAGCTTGCGGACCACATCTGCAGATATCTGCAGGAGAATAGGTGGACCAAAGGTTTGCAGTCTGCAAGAACAAAACTGTTTGTTTGTTAACGTCTGCATGCTGCTGAAATAAACTGAAATTTAAATAAACTAATTTTTTACAGCAGTCTGGTGGTGGACGGTGGATCGTGGTGGTGGTAGACGGTGGACGGTGGTGATGGACGGTGGTGGTGGTAGTGGACAATGGTGGTGAATGGTGGTGGTGGACAGTGGTGGTGGATAGTGGTTGTGGACCGTGGTGGTGGTGGACCGTGGTGGTGGTGGTGGTGAACGGTGGTGGTGGTGATAGACGGTGGTTGGTGGTGGTGGGTGAGGGGAAGAGAAGAGGAGAAGACCTTGGAACAAGTCTGCACCAAGAAGAGGTTCGGAAGACCTTTTTGAGTGAAAGTTCTTTCAAAAACAAATAATTTCTAGACCTCAAACGTCTGCGCGCGTCTGCACAGCGCAGACAAAAGAGATCATAAGTACTTCTAAGCAAAAAACAAACAGCCCCTAAGATTGTATGCTTAGAAACCTAATATATAATAAGTAACTGATACCTAACATGCACCGGTGAACCCATAAATCTTTCACATTTGCCACAATTTTCGGTCTTTTATGTCTATCACTAGAGAAAATTTAACAAGCAAGGTTACCAAGTTTTCTTACCGCACTGAGTCTAAGTCACCAAAATTTTAAAACCTTTTATGTCAAGATTTAAGGTTTTCGTGAAAACTTTTTAACTAACAATCATTGTATCTATTCACATCGATACGCCCCTCCAACCAAGTTACATGTCAATAAATGGCCCATCACCTCGATACTCCCCTCCAACCAAGTTACAATGTCAATAAATGGCCTATACGGAGAGAAAGCAAGATTTGATTTCTGGGGTTGGTGGCCCAATGATAGAAGCAAAGCTTCTAGGAACACCTAAGAGGAGTCATGGGTTCAAGTCCCACAAGGAGTGAAATTTGCCGTTCAAAAAAAAAAAAAAAAAAAAAAAGTTAGAAATCAAGATTTAAGTTTAGTTTTTCAAAGAGATATCAAGATATGAGTTAATTGCTCCTTGGATCCCAAACTTCAAATCAACCAATAAATTAGAGGGGGTGGGTCACTACCAACAAATGGAGTTGGTACCCTACTACCTTCACGGTAAAACCGCCTTAAGTGACAGGGGTAGTGAGGGCTGGTATGTTTCACGGGTTGTAGACCACGGAAGGATTGAGAGTGAGAGTTTTTGTTTTAATAGGTTGAGTAGTTAATGGTAGTGTTGCCTCTAAAATTGTGTTTCAATGTACTGAATATGTATTGAAGGAAATCAAGGTAGTTCAGTGAAGTTCAGGGTAGTACCTTGCTCTCTCTTAGGTATTCGATTAACTTTCTTGATTTTGAGATTTTAAAAAAGGAAGTGAGTACCAACTTACATCAAAGTGACTTCCCAACTTTCGTTAGGATGTCTATCAAGACACAAGCTCTTTTCTCCTAAACCATCAGTGCACATGTTTTATCTAAGACTACAAGAGTGGGTGGGGGCGAGGGGGATGAAGCGCCATGTGGCACTTGTGGGGTCTACGTGTGAAAGGTAAAAATTGTGGGGAGTGGAAGAGGTAAGGAATATTATTATTGTATGTGTTAAAGTTAAAAAAAATTTTCACCCAATCACAAACAAGCAAGTACCGCCCCACGCCAGTAGGAATCCCCCCCCCCCCCCTCCACGCCCAACAGGGGTGGTGTAGAGGGCTTGAAGGGGGTTTTCCACGCCACTTCCCCCACACCCCACTCCACTCCGAATGCTCTAATAACTTATTAATGAATGTCACGTATCACACAATTAGCATCAAATCCTCTTTCACTACTTTTTTCTTGTTTTTTTAACACAAACAGAAACATTCATTCACCACCCAAAGAATTACAACATATGCTAGCAAGGAGCTAGACCATTACAATCGACACCCGAATCTAGTTACATTACTTTGTTATATATCACCTAAAAACATAGGATGATAGCCAATTCTACCAACTACGATATAATCTACTGCACAATACTTCAACTATGACATAGCATTGACTTATGAGCTCCCAAGTAGGGATGGCAATCAAACCCGAACCCGATGGGTAAACCCAAAACCCGACATATTTGGGACGGGTTTGGGGTCGGGTAATCGGGTATGGGTCCGAGTATGGAATTAGTTTTTATTTTTTTCACGGGTTTGGGATTTGATGATATACCCATTTACCCAACCCGATTACCCGATAAAGTATACCCGTTTACCCGATTAAATACCCGATGTAATTTCCTATATATCTTTTAAAATATGTATTCATAATATATCTAATTGTCTATCTAGATTGTTATCTTCTTCAAAAAAAAAACATCAATTATTTGTGTATAATATCTGTTATCTATGTCTTTTAGTGTTTTTACATGATTTAACTATTTTATATTTATATATTGTAACCATCTACATACATATTTGATAATGCTAAATGTATTGGTTAGTAATCACGCAATAGATACCCGGCAGGTTTTGTCAGATATACCCAATTGATAAGTTTTTAAAATTGATGGGTTTACCTGAAACCTGCGGGTATACCCGATACCCGGCGGGTAATTACCCGATACAAACCCGACAGGTTTTGGGACGGGTTTGGGACAAGCATACCTAATCGGGTATGGTGTTGGGATTACCTAAACCCGTCCCAAACCCGACCCATTGACATCCCTACTCCCAAGAAGTTTAGTTGTCACAGAAATTCACAGAAAATTTCTAATGCTGACCTTTTAAAACACTTAGCCAAAATCCAATTTTTTTCCATTCCCATACTTAGCCAAATTTAGGCAACCTTTGGGTGCAAATTTACCCCCAATTCCAGCCTGATGCTTTGGTCCTTTGGAGACTTTTACCCTTGTTCGTTAAACTCAAATTTACATGATTCGAGATCAATCAATTTATTAGCATATTTACTTTTCCCTTTTACTTCTATGACCCTGCGAGCCATTTATGCTCCGGTTTAACATGCAGGGCCCTCACGGCGTTTCTAAACTATATCATTACTACGGTTAAAAAACTTCCTACTAGTTCATCAATAAAAGCATTCTAGTTGCATAAATATAAATTCAAAGTTATAAGCAATGACTTACCTAAAATGTGCCTCTTTTGTCGCGTGTCCTTTACTACTTGGCTTCCCGAAGCCTCGCTTCCTTTGCCAAATATATTATCATCCATTAAGTTGTTAGATCACATATAATTCATGGTTTCTTTTATGTATGTTATTTATCAAAACATCATCAACTCAATTGCCAAGTTCTCAAAACCCAACTACCATCAAATATTCAATTAGGCGTTCTATCGAACACTTGTGAACGTCATATTTTGTAACTAATTTCATAGTTTATAGTATACATTTCATGAAATTATCCATGTGACATATTATCATCATCTCAATACACAATAAAACATATTACCTACAAATTCTCAATTAATCACACCCTTACCTTACAAAATTCTCATAATGCCCAGATTTAAATTAACAAAACTAACAGGGTTATTTCCGAATTGGATATTAAATGTTATGAGTTAGTTTAGATATTTATGTTAATTTAACAGGCAGTAGAGACAAATGGCCCCATTGGGTAGGCCGAAGGTTCGGGGGGTCGGAAGTCACCGGGGTTCGGAAGACACTGGTTTCGGGGGGTCGAAACCCTATATTTTCAAAATTTTCTATACGGATACTATATAATCGGAACTTATGCGCGAAAATCCGGGGGGGAGGGGGGGTCGGCCGCCCCTCCCCGCCCCAACAAACCTGCGCCACTGTTCACCAAACCACTAATTTAGGGGAAAAAAAAAAAAAAAAAAACCCTTTGTTTTACCTTGGTCAAGCTTGCCATGGTGGCCTGCACTGCATGCACCAAAGACTGTAACTAAGTTGTTTAAAACCAAAACAAGTCTACAAATACAATGCCAAATGAGTGTCTCATTGTCTAAAGGACTAAAACCGAAGCGGTAACAACTATGGATAGGATCAGTATCGTACCGGTACCGAACCAATACCAAAAATATTGATACTAAATTTTCAAAAAAGTGGGTACTGAATACCGTACCGGTTTGGTGAATACCGGTACGATACCGGTATTTGTTACTAAATGCTCACTTTATATGGAATTTATGGTACTTGGTACCGAAACCAAATTATTGGAAAAGTAGGTTCCGAATATCGTACCGAATCTCTCGGTACGGTACTGATATTCAGCAGGATATGCTCATCCCTAATAACAATATAACATAGGTTGCGAAGTCACAAATGTTCAACTACATAACTCTTCGTTGAACCGGTACTTTCCTCATCTCCAAAAAAAAAAAAAAAAAAAAAATAGCAAATAAAGTTGTGAATGTGGTTGGAAATCGAATTTGCATTTCAGTTTGGTTAGATTATCGCTTTAATTGGTTTGAAACCAAAAAAAAAAATTTAACTCCAAATTTCCTCTAGTTTTACATCCATTTTATTACACCTTTTTTTAACCACCTTAGACTTGAACTTTCAAACTCCCATCGCCGACTCTTTGGCCTTAAGAACGCTGGTTTTAAGAATGAGTGATTTCTCTTTTCTGACCCTTACTGCTCAACCTGAGAGCAGACAGCTAATGCGTTCCACTTATTGAACAGGGTTCTATGGTCGGTCTATGACTCCTTGATGCCGAAGACATCTTTCAAACTCCCTTAAAAGTTGATTTCCTCTCTGCCACTCCATCACAATGGTAGGGGCTGAAACCAAATATTTAACACCCCTCGTTATCACTAATTGTACACTAGTACACCATGTTATGAGTTTTATCATCATGGTATATGTTTAATAGTCATGGTTCCACTGACACGAGTGATGTGACATGGGTTCTCTTGTGTTTTTAATCCTTGTCACATATTTCAATATTGTAATCACTCGAAAATAAAATTATTCATCAAAATGATGATTGTAAACACGTCTTGTTCCATAATTTCCACAATACAATGCATTTGATTTACTTCTTTATAGTTAAGATTCATATGTTAATTTTGAGTGTTTTTATTTGTAGTTGAGAATTAGGACTTTTTCACGTACAAAAATAGTTTATTCACACATAACTAAACCAAATATTATATTAGTAAAAGCAAGAGTGTTGAGTGAATAGTACGGTACATGTTTCTAAAGCATGTGGTCAATATAAGTCCTTACCAGTGTTTTGAAACTTGAACTGGACCGTCTGGTTCAATTGCGAATCGAGACATATACTGGTCAAGGTAATGGACTGGGTTTGCATTGATAGGAGGTTGGACCGGTAAATCGGCGGTCGAACTGGTTTTTTAAAGGGGTTGGACCGGTTTTTAAAATATTATTGGAAATTTTACTCTATTAATTTTTATAATATTTACAACACTATTCGGTTATTACATTTGGTCCGATCGGTTGGACTGGTGAACCCATAACGAGAGCGGTTCGACATCGGTCCAGTTCTGATAAAAAATGGTTCTTAAAGTAAGCTCTTTTTTTTTATTGAAGTTTCAGTTTTACTTTTTATACTATAAAAAACATACATCTTTAACCTATTTAAGTTTTTCTAATATTTTATTTAATTATCAGTTTAAAAAGGAGATTAAATATGCACTTCTGTTTAATTTTTATTTTTTTAAAAATTAAATTCAAAAGTATTTTTGTATCGTAAAGTATACTGAGTACCAGTATACGTAATAGTATCGCAACATAGGGATGGACTCCCCAAATACCAATACCCGTACCCACGCCGTACCGGTTTTGGGTATTCGGTATAGGTATCACTACCCAGTTTTAGTGATTTCGGTATTCGGTACTTTCGGTATCGATACGGTATAGGCAAAAATGGTACGAGTATCAAATTGTATATACTAATGAACTTGGTATTATGTTTTACTTCGCATTACGGTATTTATGGTACCCGTATCGGTTTTAGTTATTTGGTTCCCTTATCATATTGTTACTCATACCTATATTACTAATTTGGTACCCGTACAGTATTAATACTTGAACAAATTTTACCTACTTGGTACCTATACGAGTGCTCAAATAATAAAAATAATTAAGTGGTTTCAAAATGGGTATCTACCGAATTACCTATACTCATACACCAATATATTTGGTACTCACTTTTGTTCAACCAATATTTTCGGTACAAGTACGTGTATGCTACTGATCTCATCCATACCGCAACAACAAACTGAATTTATATTGACCAGGGGCGAATGATCATTAGGACCAGAGAGGGCCTTGGCACCCATCTTTTTCAAGCAGAAGTGTATATTATACCGAAAACATTCAAAAAATCGTATGTGTTGAGTCCGACCCTTAGACTCTTTGAGTCCGACCTACCCTGAATTTTTTTCGTTAAAAACTTTAGTCCAAACTCTAACTCTCTAAGCCCAATAACCTACGACCATTTACCTAATGTAAACCTAAAGCGCACAACACCCAAACCAAAAGACCAACATGGCAACAATAAGCTAATTTTTTCTAAGAAAACTAACCGGCGCACTCATATAACCTAGTCTACCACCTGAACACATAAAAGCATCGTTCATTGTTGTTTGCTTGTTGCTATGTTTCACTCAATCACTGGATTAGCGATTTGGGGTCTTGAATTCAAGCGAACCAAGACGGAATCAAGCAGTGGCGTAGCTTTTAAATGGCGGGGAGGGGCGCCCCCCCCCCCCCCCCGAATTTTTGCTCAGAAGTTCCGATTATATAGTATTCATATAGAAATTTTTTTGTATATACAGTTTCGACCCCCCGAAATTTGTTTTCGACCCCCCGAAACTAGTGATTTCCAACCCCCCGAAGTTTCGGGTCAAGCTTCGCCACTGGAATCAAGCAAACTAACTTACTGCACTACTGGATTTGGATTTGACAAGGGATTTTGCACTTATTGTCCTATTTTGTCACACCCTCAAATTTCCACTGCGGGGTTTATACCGCGAGGCGTGTGACATACCAGGATCCCATAGCCATAAGTCACAGGAACGAACTCTAAATGCCCAAACCATTTAGTTCGTTTTCAAAAACCAAGTTTAGTTAAGCTGCGGAAGCGTAAACCAAATTTAAACCTTTTAAAACCATGCGCAAAACAACGCACCCAAATTAAAACCATACGAAAGCATATTATATAATTTATGTGTATGCCCGAGAGCCCAAATGCAGTGAAGTGTACAGTGCTTTCTAATCCTGGCACCGGAAGCTAACTACCTGCAAAAGCATGTAAATCGTGGGTCAACAAACAATGTTGGTGAGTTCACTGAGTAAAGTAGGTGAGTAAGTAAAAGCGTAGGTTTCCCAAACCATGTAACCAAATGAAAACGTCGGTCTCCCAGACCACATAACAGTACGTAAGAACATCGGCCTCCATGGCCACAAGTAAATAGCTAATTCATATGCCAGGGGTAGCTAGCCCACTCATGATAACTAAAACCGGCGAATACCGAACTACTAATGAACAAGTTCCCATAACCGGGATAAAAGTGCCTTGCGTCATTGCCCATCAACAATGACTATGTTTGAAGCTAATAGTTCACATCCGTGCTCCCAGCACGATGTGAGGTTTGTTAGACCTAATAGCGCTATCAACTAATTAACCCGCTTGCCCAACCGGCAATTGATTCGGTATTTTGAAGGACTTAAACGATGTGTTTGGTTTAGTTCATCAAGGACATATATATGAATTAGTAAAAATAGATTCACCACGTGAACCATGCACCCCAAACCCAGGATGTGTAAAAGTAGTCCCGAACCGGACTAGAAACGTTAAGTAGTTGTCTCAACCCGAGATGCATGCTTTTGAGAAAAGAGTAGTGAAACTCACCTTATCGCGTAAGCAAAGAATCCGAACAGCCAGTATTATATGCTACCGACACCCTAATAACAGTGTCACTACGTGAGTATAGGCGTAACATCATTACACCATATAATCCGTTTGTCCAAGGCGTTTTAATATTCAAAAGTGTGTATGCGACGCCTAGTGATTCTACATGCAATAGTAAACCCTACGGACTCGTTGGTAAATGAGTTGGTTATAATTAGTTTCTACAGCCCGTATGTGTCATAAACATGTGTACTTCCGTTATATGTCAATTTTAGATCACCTAAGACCTCAAGTAATCACATAAGCACATAATACACAATCTGTGTTTTCAGGACAGATTGTGCGCCATCGAAATGAATTTATTTAAAATAGTAAACCAGTGAGTTATCCTCCCAAATTTTTACTGAATTTTCTTTGGAATTCACTTGGCAATACCTATTTTTTTTTTGTCTTAATTCCAAACACAAAAATTATAAAAATTCGTACAACACAGCAGTGTTCAGAAAATTTCCTCAACAGGTCAGTTTAGTAGGAAAATTCTTAAAAATTGTGTATTCATCCAAACGAGATGAATCCACTTGGAAAAGCTCTATTTTTCCAGTATTGACCTACTGTAAAAATTTCATAACCTAACTCCTTGTAAATCTCAAGTTATGACCATTTAAAGTTAGCCCAGTTTACAAATCCGAAAATCTGATATGACCCCTAATCAATTAAAATTCCAAAAACGACTCAAACGATGTCCAAATTCGATGGTTTTGCCCATTATGAAAAGCTAAGACCTTGTACGTTACAATCATGCAAAGAATCGATCAAACCAATTATTTTCAAGCCACGAAACAGACCCTACAAGTCGACATTCAGAATCTGTCCAGATTCTGAATTCTGATCGTGCAATATTATCAATTATATCAAACCCTAGTTGCATATTATCAATCAATAACACCTAATAATCATCATACAACTTTCCTAATACCTATTCCCATCAGATCCTATTATCAAACATGTCAAGATCAAAGCTTTTAGGATCAAAACACCAATAACTTGCGCAACAAGCATCCTATGATGTTACTACGCGTTTATTAATAGGTTTAATCCGTTTAATCTTCAAAAAGACTCATGTTTTAATGTTTATTAAACCCATTCAGACCTGGACAAACTTGTTATATGATTTTTACAATAAAACATAAAGTAAAAAGCGTAAGAAATCATGAGTTATACCCTTAGCTCTTCAAATCAATCAATCGCGCGCCTTGGAGCCTCCCAATTGATGATCTTGAGCCTTAGCAGGAGTTTTTGGAGTGAAATATTCGTGTGGGGCAGTAAGGGGGCGATTAGGGTTGAGTATGAGGGCTGCATGGGGGTTAAGGATGCTTATATACGAGTTTGAGGCGGTTTAAACCCGTCAGATGGGTTCGAGCGGCCGCTCAGAGCCTGTGAGCGGCCGCTCACAGGTCCGGGTGGCGCGCTTTTGCCTCGTTTCGCCTCCCGACGCGTTATCCTTCGACGTTTTCGTTATTTCGGACCGTAACAAGTGTAACCCCATGCATTAAGACCCTAATCAACCTCACGCTCCACTTTTAATGATTTCTATTAACGTGTTCGGTTTAGGTTCACATAATCACGCATGGTTTTCACATAAGTTTGTCAGGTATCACCGAGACACATAAGTTTATTATTCACCAACGTCCGAGGTTCACTAATCATGCAATCACACCTTGACTCATAACCATGCACGTATGTCTTATCTAACTAACCCTAGTTAAGTATAATGCAAGGAATGTAACTAGAGTTTAGTTAGAGTTTAGTTAAAGTGAGAACCTGAATTTTCGGGGTATCACATCATCCCCAAGTTGAAAAGAATTTCGTCCCGAAATTCAGCAAGTAAACAGTAAAGCCAGCTAAAAAAAATGTATGCTTGGTTTCCGGATGTCACATCATCCCCAAGTTGAAAGGAATTTCGCCCCGAAATTCACTTTGAGCGAGCTGCTTTATGTTCGGCATTTGATCTATGCACAGGTTCAGGTTCAGAAAAGAGGTGTGGATATTTGAGCCGCATCTGATCTCTGCGCTCCCACGTGTATTCCGGTCCTAGACGGGAATTCCATTGTACGTTAATAATAGGTATAGTGTTCTGTTTGAGTTTCTTGACGCCCCGCTCAAGAATCTCCACTGGTTCTTCCATGAACCATAGCCGATCGTCCACCTGGATCTCCTCCAGTGGCACCATCAGTGTTGTATCCAACAGGCATTTCTATAGATTCGGTACGATATGTGGGATACATCGTGTATCCTACCAAGTTTGTTAAGCAGGTTTAACCTGTAAGCTACCAGGCCAATCCCATCAACCATCTCGAATGGTCCAACGTTTTACGGGTTCATCTTCCCCCGTTTTCCAAAGCGTGTCACACCCTTTCAAGGTGACACCTTTAATAGTACCTTGTTCCCATTCCGGAGCTCTAAAAGTTTCCTACGCTTATCAGCGTAGCTTTTCTGTCGCTCAAGAGTAGCAGCCATCCGTTTTCTGATTGCACTATCTTCTCAGAAGTTTGGTGCACAAGTTCGGAACCCGTCAGTTGGCTATCCCCAACTTCAGTCTAACACATGGGAGACTTGCACTCCCGTTCATAAAGTGCCTTGAAAAGTGCACACTGAATCGAAGTGTCATAACTATTGTTATAAGAGAATTCAATCAAAGGCAAGTGCTTGTCCCAACTGTTTCCAAAGTCCACCACGCACGCTCGCAGTAGATCTTTTAGTGTTTGGATGGTACGTTCACTCTATCCATCCGTCTGGGAGTGATAGGCTGCGCTCATGTCCAAATGAGTTCCCAAAGCAATTTGGAGAGTTTCCCAAAAATGGAAAGTAGATCGCGCGTCGTGATCCGATATGATAGAAGTAGGCATCCCATGCCTAGAGACAATTTTCGTAATACAAAAGCGGCTAGACGTTCCAACATGTCCGCCTCTCTAATTGCCATGAAATGCGCTGATTTGGTCAAACGGTCAATAATGACCCAAATCATATCGTGTCCGCTGGGCGTTTTAGGAAGCTTGGTGATAAAGTCCATGGAAATACCATCCCATCTCCACATGGGATTTTCCGGTTGCTGAAGTGGGCCCGAAGGTTTCTGATATTCAATCCTAACCTTGGCACACGTTAAGCACTTACTAACATAAGTGACTTTCTCAGCTTTCATGTTTGGTCACCAGTAAAGAGTTTGAGATCTCGGTACATTTTATCCGAACTAGGATGTACCGATTAACGAGGGGTGTGTGCCTCATCGAGCACTAGTTGTCTGAGATCTCCAACACGTGGAATCCAGACTTGATTCATGAAGTGCTGAAGACCCTATGTCCTCCATTCCAGGTGCTTATCAGCACCGTGCAAGGTTTCAAGCCCGATGTTTTCCCTTGCAAAGCCACGCCCTGGGCTTTACGTATCTTAACATGAAGATTAGATTGTAGGGTAAGTTGCAAGGCTCGCACTCGTTTGGGTTTTGTTTCCTTACGACTCAGGGCATCTGCTACTACATTAGCCTTCCCTGAATGTTACTTGATGGCACAGTCATAACCATTCAGGAGTTCGACCCATCGGCGTTGTCGTATGCTTAGCACCCTCTGGTCGAATATATGCTGGAGACTTTTATGATTTGTGAAAATCGTGCACTCTGTCCCGTAGAGGTAGTGCCTCCAAATTTTGAGAGCGAAGACCACCGCTCCCAGTTCCAAGTCGTGAGTGGGGTAATTTTCCTCATGAACTTTTAGTTGTCGTAAAGCATATGTGATCACCTTTTCGCGTTGCCTCAAAACACACCCTAGACCTTGGATAGATGCATCACAGTACACCACAAAGTCCTCCGTACCCTCAGGTAGTGATAATATTGGAGCACTGCAAAGTTTAGTCTTTAGTAACAGAAAAGCAGGTTCTTGGGCATCTCCCCACTTGTAGATAATCCCCTTCTGTGTCAAAGCAGTGAGGGGTTGAGCGATTTTTGAGAATCCCTGAATGAATCTGCGATAATAACCTGCAAGGCCAAGGAATTGTCGGACCTCCGTGGGAGTTCTTAGGGGCCTCCCATCTTTTAATCGCATCAATCTTAGCGGGATCGACCTGTATTCCTGCCTCGTTCACCACATGACCCCAGAATTGGATCTCACGAATCCAGAAGTCGCACTTGGAGAATTTTGCATATAATTGCTCACTTTTCAGAAGTTCCAAGATCAGTCGTAGGTGTTGCTCGTGCTCTCCCCTACTCTTGGAATAGATCAGAATGTCGTCTATGAACACTATGACAAATTTGTCTAGATAGGGTTTGCACACACGGTTCATGAGGTCCATGAACACAGCTGGTGCATTGGTCAGCCCGAAGGGCATTACCAAAAATTCATAGTGCCCATAACGAGTTCGAAAGGCGGTCTTTGGCACATCCTCCTCTCGGACTCTCAGTTGATGATACCCCGACCTTAAGTCAATCTTGGAATAGAAACTCGACCCCTGAAGCTGGTCGAATAGATCATCAATACGAAGTAAAGGGTAGCGGTTTTTGATTGTCACCTTGTTCAATTCCCGGTAATCGATACACATACGGGAACTCCCATCCTTTTTCTTAACAAATAAGACTGGAGTTCCCCAAGGTGAAGAACGAGGTCTAATGAAACCCCTGTCCAATAGCTCTTGGAGTTGGGTGGATAGTTCTTGAAGTTCGCCTGGTGCTAGGCGGTATGGTGCACGCGCAACTGGGGCGGCTCCTGGTGCACGGTCAATTTGAAATTCCACTTGTCGAACAGGTGGAAGTCCGGGTAATTCCTCTGGGAAGACATCTGGAAAATCCTGAACTACAGGGATATCCTCAATTTTTGTTTCAACTTCAGCTCGAGTATCAGAAATGTTAGCCAATATGGCTGGGTAGCCCTTCCGAATACACTTCTAGGCTTTCAGGAAAGAGATGATGCCCATCATGGCACCACCAGGATCACCCTGGACAGATAAGAATTCTCCACTAGGGAGAGGGATACGAACAATCTTCTCTTGACAGAGAATTTCAGCGTGTTGCTTGGACAACCAGTCCATGCCAACCACGAGATCAAAGCTTCCTAGGGTGATAGGTAAGAGGTCGATGGCAAACAACTGTCCATCTAGTTCGAGCTTACAGTCACGATGGATGTGGGTTACCTTAACAGGCTTCCCATCAGCTAACTCTATAAAGTACGGGGTATCAAGAAGTGTAGGAACTATCCCTAGTTGTTTGCTAAGTTTGATGACACAAAACTATAGTCTGCACCAGCATCATATAAAACAGAAGCGAGAGTGGCGTTTAAGGAACACGTATCCGTCACGCCGTTGTTATCAGTCCTGGCCTCCCCAGAGCCCATCACAAATGCTCCTCCACGAGCCCCATTGTTGTTGTTACTGTTGTGGTTATTGTTGAAGGACTTATACCGCATACTATCCCACGTTTTCTTGTTATCACCAAAAGTAGAAGATGAAGCACCCTGCTTCGGAAAAGTACCATGCTCAACAGCCTCGTCGGTGAGTTTGTGAGCCAGGTGAAAGGTTTGTTATATTCTGGGTAGGTGAGCCGTAGTAGCCATGCTACGAACCTGTGGGATAACCCCTTTGGTGTGAAGCTCGATCCGTTTGTAATGTAGGTTAAATATGTATGAGCATGTAGTAGCTAACTCCTGTAGCTTGGTAGTGTAGGCGTCGATTTCAGACCCATCCGTCTTTAGGTAACAAGTTTCTAAATTTCGTCATGGGGGTTACATTCTCCACCCAAGTATCTGTAACTCATCGAGTGTGCATGTGGCATACATTACCTCATCCTGCCTGGGGGCAAATGCACAGAGCAAAGACTTATACTACCGAAGCAATCAGACGGTCTCCTTCAGTTCCGTTGGAGTTATCGAGGTTTACAACCAATAAAAGGCTTGGAAATACAATGTGCGTTCAAGGTATAAGAAAGTTCAAATGTGGAAGTCAGGGGAAAAGAATGATTTAGCAAAATAGATCTTTACTAGCTTGGAAAGATGCGAGGGCCTCAACCACCCTATCGTTGATCATAAGAACTCAGTCTTATCTAAGTTAGCAAAGGAAAATGAAAGAAAAGATAGGTAAGAAAAGGTAAGAGCCAATCGTCGCCATGCTCTGTCTAGATAGTAGAGCCTTCATCGTCACTTTCCATGTGCTCGTCCTGCTCAGGTTCCCCTTCCATCTCTTATCCTTCCTCTTTTGCGATGTCAGTGTTATATGGTTCTCATCACGTACAATCTCCTTCTCTAGTCCTATGTGAACCAGTTTAGTGGTAAGCTGTACCACTCGTTCCTCCAATCGTGGCTATCAGCCATTAGTAGGTTTCATCCTCCCTTGTGATGTTGCATTACATCGCAGGCTTTACGTAACTCCCCAAGAGTGTGTGTAACAAGTCCCGATCTAATGTGTTCCCATGAATCTACCATATACTTATGAGTAATAGGGATATGCAGTCATACGTCTGCCCGCTCATACTAGGCGTAAGGTACTAAAGTAAGAAATAAGTTCTATATGCGTAACCCAGTCCCGTCTGAGTTTCGAATGGGGGTAAGAAAGATCAAGTAGCAAGGAACAGAAACTAATTGTCTCCTTGCTAAGTGACAAAAGATAAGTCTCAGCATTCGAATTCCTTCATAGTTGATTTAATGGTACCACGTCATGCGCATCGTGCAGCTTCCTGTGTACGTGCGCCATAACGCTCGCAAGGCTCCCTCCCTTGTACTATTGTTGTCTCCTCGTCCATGAGGTTAGTTAGGATATTACTCCCAGTAATGTGCCACCTGGTGTAACCCTAGGTTCCCACCATTGACGTGTTAAGAATTAAGTCTAGAACTAGGAGATAACATATCTCCCGAAATCATATGTTGTAGATATATGTAGCTAATAGCTAGTTGTGCACTTAAGTTGTGAGTGTACTTATGCTATAATGATTATAGACTAGACTCAACATGCAGTCCTAGTTCACTATAACCAATGGCTCTGATACCAATCTGTCACACCCTCAAATTTCCACTGCGGGGTTTATACCGCGAGGCGTGTGACATACCAGGATCCCATAGCCATAAGTCACAGGAACGAACTCTAAATGCCCAAACCATTTAGTTCGTTTTCAAAAACCAAGTTTAGTTAAGCTGCGGAAGCGTAAACCAAATTTAAACCTTTTAAAACCATGCGCAAAACAACGCACCCAAATTAAAACCATACGAAAGCATATTATATAATTTATGTGTATGCCCGAGAGCCCAAATGCAGTGAAGTGTACAGTGCTTTCTAATCCTGGCACCGGAAGCTAACTACCTGCAAAAGCATGTAAATCGTGGGTCAACAAACAATGTTGGTGAGTTCACTGAGTAAAGTAGGTGAGTAAGTAAAAGCGTAGGTTTCCCAAACCATGTAACCAAATGAAAACGTCGGTCTCCCAGACCACATAACAGTACGTAAGAACGTCGGCCTCCATGGCCACAAGTAAATAGCTAATTCATATGCCAGGGGTAGCTAGCCCACTCATGATAACTAAAACCGGCGAATACCGAACTACTAATGAACAAGTTCCCATAACCGGGATAAAAGTGCCTTGCGTCATTGCCCATCAACAATGACTATGTTTGAAGCTAATAGTTCACATCCGTGCTCCCAGCACGATGTGAGGTTTGTTAGACCTAATAGCGCTATCAACTAATTAACCCGCTTGCCCAACCGGCAATTGATTCGGTATTTTGAAGGACTTAAACGATGTGTTTGGTTTAGTTCATCAAGGACATATATATGAATTAGTAAAAATAGATTCACCACGTGAACCATGCACCCCAAACCCAGGATGTGTAAAAGTAGTCCCGAACCGGACTAGAAACGTTAAGTAGTTGTCTCAACCCGAGATGCATGCTTTTGAGAAAAGAGTAGTGAAACTCACCTTATCGCGTAAGCAAAGAATCCGAACAGCCAGTATTATATGCTACCGACACCCTAATAACAGTGTCACTACGTGAGTATAGGCGTAACATCATTACACCATATAATCCGTTTGTCCAAGGCGTTTTAATATTCAAAAGTGTGTATGCGACGCCTAGTGATTCTACATGCAATAGTAAACCCTACGGACTCGTTGGTAAATGAGTTGGTTATAATTAGTTTCTACAGCCCGTATGTGTCATAAACATGTGTACTTCCGTTATATGTCAATTTTAGATCACCTAAGACCTCAAGTAATCACATAAGCACATAATACACAATCTGTGTTTTCAGGACAGATTGTGCGCCATCGAAACGAATTTATTTAAAATAGTAAACCAGTGAGTTATCCTCCCAAATTTTTACTGAATTTTCTTTGGAATTCACTTGGCAATACCTATTTTTTTTTTGTCTTAATTCCAAACACAAAAATTATAAAAATTCGTACAACACAGCAGTGTTCAGAAAATTTCCTCAACAGGTCAGTTTAGTAGGAAAATTCTTAAAAATTGTGTATTCATCCAAACGAGATGAATCCACTTGGAAAAGCTCTATTTTTCCAGTATTGACCTACTGTAAAAATTTCATAACCTAACTCCTTGTAAATCTCAAGTTATGACCATTTAAAGTTAGCCCAGTTTACAAATCCGAAAATCTGATATGACCCCTAATCAATTAAAATTCCAAAAACGACTCAAACGATGTCCAAATTCGATGGTTTTGCCCATTATGAAAAGCTAAGACCTTGTACGTTACAATCATGCAAAGAATCGATCAAACCAATTATTTTCAAGCCACGAAACAGACCCTACAAGTCGACATTCAGAATCTGTCCAGATTCTGAATTCTGATCGTGCAATATTATCAATTATATCAAACCCTAGTTGCATATTATCAATCAATAACACCTAATAATCATCATACAACTTTCCTAATACCTATTCCCATCAGATCCTATTATCAAACATGTCAAGATCAAAGCTTTTAGGATCAAAACACCAATAACTTGCGCAACAAGCATCCTATGATGTTACTACGCGTTTATTAATAGGTTTAATCCGTTTAATCTTCAAAAAGACTCATGTTTTAATGTTTATTAAACCCATTCAGACCTGGACAAACTTGTTATATGATTTTTACAATAAAACATAAAGTAAAAAGCGTAAGAAATCATGAGTTATACCCTTAGCTCTTCAAATCAATCAATCGCGCGCCTTGGAGCCTCCCAATTGATGATCTTGAGCCTTAGCAGGAGTTTTTGGAGTGAAATATTCGTGTGGGCAGTAAGGGGGCGATTAGGGTTGAGTATGAGGGCTGCATGGGGGTTAAGGATGCTTATATACGAGTTTGAGGCGGTTTAAACCCGTCAGATGGGTTCGAGCGGCCGCTCGGAGCCTGTGAGCGGCCGCTCACAGGTCCGGGTGGCGCGCTTTTGCCTCGTTTCGCCTCCCGACGCGTTATCCTTCGACGTTTTCGTTATTTCGGACCGTAACAAGTGTAACCCCATGCATTAAGACCCTAATCAACCTCACGCTCCACTTTTAATGATTTCTATTAACGTGTTCGGTTTAGGTTCACATAATCACGCATGGTTTTCACATAAGTTTGTCAGGTATCACCGAGACACATAAGTTTATTATTCACCAACGTCCGAGGTTCACTAATCATGCAATCACACCTTGACTCATAACCATGCACGTATGTCTTATCTAACTAACCCTAGTTAAGTATAATGCAAGGAATGTAACTAGAGTTTAGTTAGAGTTTAGTTAAAGTGAGAACCTGAATTTTCGGGGTATCACATCATCCCCAAGTTGAAAAGAATTTCATCCCGAAATTCAGCAAGTAAACAGTAAAGCCAGCTAAAAAAAATGTATGCTTGGTTTCCGGATGTCACATATTTGATTTGGGGTTTCCGACCTAAATCAATAGTTGAAAGGTGAGGGTTTGATTACTTCAATCTAATTATTGCATTGTATTGGTTTATGTCTTAATTTAGGAATTTATGGTAGTTGAAAATTTGTCAACTATTGTGTACTAATTTTTGGTTTGCCATCCGTAATTGATAAGTTTAAAGATCTTAAAAGTCGTAGGGTTATGATTCTTATTCAGGTACTCACCCTTTCTTTCGCATCTTGCCTTTGTTGGTTTTAAAAATAGGTTTTTTATGTGAAAAACGGCAACTTGAATGATTGAATTTAGACTTTTTATTTTTTGACCTGTCCCAAACCACATTGCTGAGACGAAACTTAGCAGTAGGAAAAAATTATGGGTCTCGTGACTTTTGATCTCCCAGTATCAAAGTTCAAGTTCTGCCACTGATACTGACCAAACACATCGGTACCATTATTGGTATTATCATAACAAGAATCAATATTCGTTAAACACGTATCGATATCTTTTTCGGCATATTTTATAATACATATGATATTTTACCGAGCCGATACCGTCAAACAATATCGGTCCCGTTATTTGGTATGTGGTTTATGGTTTTTATACGAATCAGCTTTGGTATTTTTAACTGCCGGTACAGAATCGATGTCGTACTGCAACTATATGCTTGCACCTTTTATTTGATTAGATATGATACTATTGTAAACATTATTTCATGTTTTGTACATATACCGAATTCTCGTCCCATCACGCTAACACATGAAAATTCCGCTAATTTAAATATAAATTAACAATATTGCTTTAATAAATTCTATAACTATATTTGCACATGAAAAGTAGATATGAAACATAGATGCTTTCTCATGAAATCTACCCATCATAAACAAAAATTATTAAAAATATAGTACAGCTAGTTTTTATTTCGGGAGCGTCCCGAATTAAAATATTTATTATGACATAATAAAATATATTATTATTATTATTATTATTTTAAACAAATCTCTGCCGTAAGTTATCATATTCAAATATAAAAAAACGAATCTCTGCGTCGGGGTATAAATCTAGTGCCATTACAAATGAATTCGGTAGTTTGTAATCGATCATTCTAAAAAAAACTAACATGAAATAAGAAAAAAAAAAGTTAATTATTGAAATATCGAACGCATTAGTCTAAGGGTTATGTGATGCGTTAAAAAATTCATGGGTATATGATCGGGTATATAGTTCGGGTATTTGGGTATGTTGTTTCGGGTAATCGGGTCGGGTATCACCTAATCCCAGATCGACCCGAACCCACAATTTTTTTTAAACTAATCCCAAACCCGACACAATACCTGTCAGGTTACAAAAAATAGTCGTTTTTTTCCATTTTTTATATAACACTATGGTACTCGTTGAAAAGATAATAAAACGCTCGTTAATTTGGTGTAATTTTTTTTCTTTAAAAAATCTCGTATATAAAAGATATTAACGTTTAAAAGTTATGGGAGGAAACATGAGAGAAAAAATAATAAAGTTTTAATATTTAGATTTAGTAGATTAGGTATTTAATAGATTAGCTTAAAGATTATAATAGATTATGTTAAATCATATTTATTCCTTTTTTTAATTGGCATCTAGAGATTGCATAAGAGTATGACATGTAGGATTAATCTTTTTGAAATATATATATATATATATATATATATATATATATATATATATATATATATATATAGAGGAAGTATAGAGAGAAAACCCCCCCAAATGGAAAAACCCCAAGAAACCCAACCCTTGGTCCATATTAAGCCACATCACCTAGTATGTTATAATATTCAAAAGGGCAATCTAGTCAATTTCACTATCCCCTTCTCTCTCTTCTTATATATATGTTTTCCCTCTTCTCTCTCTTCATTTGTTTTTCAAAATAAAATTCTGATCATCCATGTTCCTTCCTCCTCTCTCTTCTCTAGTAGATGAAACCACCAGCACCACCAGCCATAACCACCGACACCACCTCCGGTTGTCGACCTCCACCACCACCATATCCAGTCGCACCACCCAAGCCACAACCACTATTTTTTTCTTCTTCCAAAACCACGCTATTTCACCTAGAAGCTTCATCAGATCTTATGTTCGTAACTCCAGATCCAGCTTCAACCTCCATTTTCTTATTCATAAGAACAGAGTTTTAGAGCCGGTTTGCTGTTCTAATATGTATTCATACCTTAAATGTTCCATAACTTCATCCTTATCTTGAACACGAACATGACTTTCAACCATCATAGCAGGAACCCATCAAACAGGGGATCAAATCAGAATCAATCCTGGTACTCTCTCTCTCTCTCTCTCTCTCTCTCTCTCTCTCTCTCTCTCTCTAGATCTGGATATTTTTGGTGTTTACTGGTTGTGATTGTTGGTAGGAGATCGGATTTGTAATAATAATAATAATAATAATAATAATAATAATAATAATAATAATAATAATAATAATAATTGATTCAGTGGTAGAACAATGGGTATTAATTGATTCAGTGGTAGAACAATGGGTATTAAGCTTTTATGATTTTTAAGCTCAAAAAAAAAAAAAAAAAAAAAAAAAAAAAAAAAAAACCTGAGTTGGAGTTGGGATCTGTCGAACGATAAGAACAAGCAATATTCTGTTCATCTCTTTCAACATTCGAGTCGTCTCTTTTCTAGATCTGAGTTGGAACGATAAGAATGAACAGTTTGTTTAGTCGTTGTTATGTTTTTTTAGTCACTGTTATGTTTTTTTAGTCACTGTTATGTTTTTTAAGATATTTTCATATCCACTTTGCTTATAAAAAGATAATTAGTGCTGAAGAAATCTGTTTTGTGTTACATTTTGATTTTGTTAGGTTTTGGTTTTGTTAGAATAATGATAATAACAGTTTTGGGGATAGTTTTTGTTTGCATACCAAGTGTTCGATCAAATGCTTGAATGAAAAAAAAAACTTATCTTAACCTTTTTGATTTATTATTATTATTATTATTATTATTATTATTATTATTATTATTATTCTGTTTATGTTAGATTGTTATTGGATTGGGGACATGAGGTTTGATAGATCACATATAATTGATGAATAAATGTGGAGTCTTTTTATGTTAGTATAGGCTAACACATGTTAGTGATGCTAACACGTGCTAGTATATGCCCAACTAACAGGTGTTAGGGTCCATATGACATACGCTATTTTCAGTAAAACATATGTTTTTAGAATATGCTAACACATGCTACTGATGTCTTTTATTATATTATATATTTCATGAATATGAGGATAATTTTTTGGTATATGGATTTGGATTGGTTTTGATTTGATTTTTTAAATTTATTATTGTTGGATTTCAAACCCTATTAATTGTATTTGAGTAGTTATATTAACTTAGTTGTAAAACTGAGTATAATACACTTGGAACTGCAGATTTGTTTTTGTTTATACACATGTTAGTGATGCTAACACATGCTAGTATATGCCTAACTAACAGGTGTTAGGGTTAATATGACATACGTTAGTATATGCCCAACTTACATATGTTAGGGTTCATATGACATAGGTTAGTATATGCCCAACTTACATATGTTAGGGTTCATATGACATACGTTAGTATATGCCCAACTTACATATGTTAGGGTTCATATGACATACGTTAGTATATGCCCAACTTACATATGTTAGGGTTCATATGACATGTTTTAGAATACACTAAACACATGTCAGTGATGTCTCATTATGTGTTTTGGAGAGCCCAACTAACATGTGTTATCTTTTTTTGTAGGTGAAGAGATGTTTTGTGTTAAAGATGAAGATGGGTATCAAGAACGAAGCATAGCTATATCTTTTTTATGTTGTTATGATAGTTTTTTTATCATTCACAAATAATTATGTTTGTATGATTTTGATACATTTTTAGTATTGATTGTAACGATTGTTTTTATTATTTCTTAAATAAATATACATTTTATATGTTCTTTTATTTTTTTTTCTCTTTAATATATGCCTATTAACACATGTTAGCGATGTCTTACACGAGGTCAGAATTTTGTATCACAACACTAACATACGTTATTTTTTGTGCTGGAAAAAGTGCCATAAAGTAGGAGAGAGGTGACTTGACAAATGTCAAATCAAACTTTTTAAACCTAGGATTCATAAAATTAAATTATAAAAAATTAATTAAAGATTACCTTAATACCCTTAACCTATTATTTTAATAGAATGGCCCACTTGCTTTTTGATTATTTAATACAAATAATCATGGACCATTGATCAAACTTGATCAATGGCCACTAGAGGGTTTTCAGGGTTTGTTCAATAGATGAGGTTTCCATATTATCCTTACCCTATATATATATATATATATATATATATATATATATATATATATATATATATATATATAAAAGAAAATGTATATGCTGACGTGACGTGCAATGGAGGCCCCAACCTCCCCTTGAGAGTGCCACGTGGCATCATAATTGAATGATTTTAGTGTTTTTGAATTATTTCTTTTTTTAATTAAATTGAGTTATTTTAGGAAAAAGGAATTTAAAAATAAATTTAAAATTTTATCTCTCATATTTCCTCCCATAATTTTTAAACGTTTATATCTTTTATATACGAGATTTTTTATTAATCATGTTTTTTTTAAATCAGGTTCGTTCATACATAAAAAACACACAAAGTGTTCATGTTATTCATTAATCATGTTTTTTTTTAAATCAGGTTCTTATCTACGATGTTGAAAATCAGCCCAATCGCCATGTTATCATTGGAATTTACTAGGTATACTGAGTAATAATTATTACTATTAGTATTAGTATTATTAGAATGGTTATATTTTTCAACCCTGGGACGCTCCCGGGAAGAATTGATAGTTGCTGACGTGGCGTTCAATTGTGGCCTCAACCATCTCTTGATTATGCCACGTGGCATAATGAGATGCAATGGTTACAACTTCCAACTTAAGTGGTTGTTTAGTTGATTAGGTTAGAAATTATAAGAGCCATTAGAATGTGAGAAATTATAGAGATGTGATGAGTTTTTGAAAAGTTGCAGCTTACATAAGTGATTCTTTAGATGATTACTGATTAGGTTTTAGATTAGGGAATATGAGTTATTACTGATTAGAATACTATGAACAGACAATGATTGAGAGATTTTGTGGTTAGTTAACTTGAGCCATTTGCAATAGGTTATCACGTAAAATTGGATTTTTCAACCCCGGAACCGGGGTAATCAGCTAGTATATATATATATATATATATAGATAATAGGATAATAAATCTTGTGCAATGCATTCATTTCCATAAACCCAATGGACGTGTGTGTAAAGATTTAAAAGAAATACCAATGAAGTAAGAATTACAAATATGTAACGAGTAAGTTTATTTCAGATATAGTGATAGAATTTCAATGCATTTTTTGTAAGGTATACTTCATTAAAACCAACCAACTCACAAACCGGGGCGGCGCCAAAAAGAGACAGTTACATCAACACAAATTTACACCAATTAGACCACTATAACGACCATGAGATTAGTCCTATTCTTGGCTTAAAGAAAACCGACCGACTTGACTTCACTAATGATATCTTCCATTCTAACCGTCTTGTTGTCGAACTTCAATCTGTTTCTCTCTTGTTATTATTTATACTATTATTATTGTTGTTATTATTATTATTTAATCCCATATGATGCCAAATAAAAATGGCAACATCAAAGTTTACATAACATAAGATTTTCAGTAATATTCTTATCAAAATAAAATGCAATATAAATAAGAGTAAAGTTCACGTACAAATAGCTTTATCGTACGAACAGTACGAACTGAAGTAAAAAACACGCGGTGGCATTTCTGTAAATATTGGAAACTTTATATAACTAGAGTAATTATATAATTACTCTAGTTATATAACTAGCGTAATTACTCTAGCGTAATTATATAACTACAGTAATTATAAAATTACTCTAAAGTAATTATATAGCGTAGTTATATAACTAGAGTAATTATATAATTACTCTAGGGTAATTACTCTAGAATAATTATATACACTAGAGTAATTATACAACAAGAGTGGTGGTCATTATTTACGAAAATGCCACCGCCACTTTTTTACTCTAGAGTAATTATATACACTAGAGTAATTATACAAACAAAAGAGTGGTGGTCATTATTTACGAAAATGTCACCGCCACTTTTTTTTGTTCCCTTCAATTCGTATGTTCGCACGATAATTTTGTTTGTATTTGATCTTTTGTCATATAAATAAATCATGATTTTGTAATCGGAAAACAAACCAAAAAAATTGCCTTATATCGAAAACTTAATCTCATTAAAACCTGTTTCGTAAAAAGTCGAAAGAGATCACATATGAATCAACCCATATACAAAACCATAAACCTATATTTTCACCTAAAGATATACTCATTACTCAACCACGATTAATATTAACACTTATAAATTATAATCAATCTCACCCCTAATTAATTAGCTTTCTGCAACAACGACCTAAACATATTAGACTGATCATAAACTTTACACGACGAAAAAGACTCCCCAACCATATCTGAAAACTTCGTCGTAAAATCATCAAAATCCAAATCTCCAATATCTCGCTCGTTCTTCTCAAGAACTTTCAACAGATTCGTGAACGTAACGACGTCGCATGGAAGAACAAGTCCACCAGTGGGTTGGAACCCGAACTCCTCCTCAGCTTTGTTGAGTAAGGACACGAACACATGCAGGTTGATAAAGCGTGTAGGGATCACAAAACGGCGTCGCTCAGCACCTACGTAAACCGCTAGCGACCCTGATGAGGAGACTCGGCGGCGCCACCGTTGGATTACTTGTTTTAGTCGGACAATTTGGCTGATTTTGTTACTGGACTTCATGACAGTAAGAAAACTAGCGTAGAGAAAAATAGTTGGAGTTACAAGTGTTAATTAGGTATTTATAGTCTAGTTACAAGGAAAAATCGTACTCCCTCCGTCCCATTTTAAATGTCCTCCTTTCCTTTTTTGTTTGTCCCAAATTAAATGTCCCTTTCCAAAAATGGAAATGTAATTTCCAGTTTTGCCCATAAAAGACAAAACACAATCACCACTTTTGAGGATATTATTGTCATTTTACCACATAAAAACAAAAAATTTCTTAAAATGTGTGTTTTTGGAAGTGGGACATTTAAAATGGGACGGAGGGAGTAATATTTTTTTAGTTTATTTGTTTGTATATATTTGGTGAGTTAATTAATGAGTTTATCTTAGCCTTTTATAATATGATATTTTAAGATTCCGTATTGAAAAAAATGGAGTCTATGGTTATCTGTAAGTGTTATATAATATTATCTCGTCATGATAATTTTTATACTAACTAACTAACTTACGTGATAAAATCAAATATTTATCAATTATCACATCAATCCATAAGAATATTTGTTTGTTTAGGATTATAGTAATTAATCCAATACTATAGGAACGTATATATTCACATAATCTATATAAATAGTATACGAGATATGAAACAACCAAACATGATATATAATTAACGGGCAGATGACGTGAAGGGGGGATATGTGTAAGAGGTAGGGGTGAGCAAATGTCGGTTAGGTTTGGTTTTTACATATAACCGAAACTGATAACCGAAGTTCGGTTTTAGGAAAAACCATAACCGTAACCGATCGGTTACGTCGGTTCGGTTAATATGTCGGTTATCGGTTCGGTTTCGGTTATGTTCGGTTAATATCCAAACATAAAACTTGTGCGAACTTGTAAACTTAAAATAGTTAGTAAAATGTTTGGATCTTTTTCAAGAATACAAATATATATGAAAACGCAAGTAAAATACATGAAATACCGAGTAAACAAATAAAAAAATGCTTCAAGTATATGGATATACATGAAAAAATTATGACTTATATAAAAGATATATATCTAGTACATACAGTGGCAAAGCTTGGTTTCGGAATCGGTGGGGGCCTGACTCAATTTTTTTCGATCGGTAGTGGCAAATCGGTGGGGGCCGAACTCAACTCGGACTCAATTTACCTATGAAAATGGTAAATTTACACCACTGCGCCAGAAAACAGGGGGCCAAGGCCACCCCTGGCCCTTCTTATCCTCCGTCCCTGAGTACATAGATGTATATGAAAGATACATAAAATATACCGGAAATACATGAAAATATGTTCCAAGTACATGGATATATGTATGAAAAATACTTAAGTATATAACTATCGGTTCGGTTTTGGTTATTTCGGTTACGGAAGAAGGGAAAACCAAAACCGTAACCGAATGGTTCGGTTTTGGCCATATGTTAACCGTAACCGATCGGTTAATTCGGTTTCGGTTATTTTTTGTTCGGTTATCGGTTCGGTTTCGTTTTTTTTTGTTATCGGATTTCGTATGCTCACCCCTAGTAAGAGGATGAAGCCACAAAAATGTGACATGTATTATTGGTTAGGTCATAATGGTCCATATATGTTCATAATTACTTAATGATATGTAATCACAATTGAGAAAGTTTACTGTAAAAAGTAGTTTAACATAAAAAGGATAAGAAGCATTTTGGATCTTTAATCAAAATAAATCAATGGATGATATTAAAAGGGAAAAAGTATACGTTGAGTTTCTAAAAGATGAGGAGAAGAGCAAAATAGGTATAACCCACAATGGTTGAGTTCCACCCCCATTTTTTAACGTCTATAACTTTTTCATACGACATTATTTAAAAAAACACACCATAAAAACAATCATTTTATCATCTTTCATTTGCATGCTATATTGCTATACTTTAAAAAAAATTGTTGGGTTGATATTTCTGACGTCTAAATGTAAAAACTTGATATTATTACTTGCGTTTAAACATTCTGAGTGTAACAATAGATTTTTGTTTTTTTTTTAGTTGTTTCTTTGTTAGGTGGAGAGCCACGAGGTTGGAAATCAACTTGAATTAATGTGAGAATAGTAATAATTGTGTTTCTTATGTTTGTCTATTTTTGTGAGGTAAATAATAACTGGAGATTCGAAGATCACCTTCGTTAACCTTCTTTGACATTCTTTTATGGTTTTGCTAACTGGAGGTTCGAAGATCACATTCGTTAACCTTATTTGACATTCTTTCATGGTTTTGCTAATGTCTTCTTTCACCTCATGTGATGGTGGGATATTGTTGTCGTTATATTCCCACAAACTAGTTCGTTGAAAATTATTAATTTATAAAGAAAGAGAATCCTTATTACCTACTTATATGATCAATCTGTAAACCTGCTTATATGTATGTAAAAACTTGATATTACTTACTGGCGTTTTAGCATGTATAACTTGCGTTTTATCATTTATAACTTGCGTTTGATCAGATCGTTTTACTAGGTCGTCTTATCAGGTATAACTTGTGTTTCTAAAACGCAAGTATACCCTCAATAAAATGCAAGTTATCAACCCAGCAAAATTTTTTTTAAAGTATATCAATATGGTATGGAAATGAAAGAGGATGAAAAGCTTGTTTTTATGGTGTAATTTTTTTTAAAAATAATGTCGTATGAAAAAGTTATGACCGTTTTAAAAATGAGGGTAAAAGTTGGAAAAATTCAACAATTATGGTGATGGACAATAATACCATTTTTTGCTAGGGACATGTGTTAGCCCCTTGTTCCTTCTTACGTTTCTCACCATAAGTTACTTTTTACGTTAGTCTTACCCTCACATAATTACGTGAAATGATATTACATAATCATGAAATGGTACGTAGTCACATAACATATTAAAAAATATTATAGCAATAGCATACTTAAAGCAAAGATAAAACACATGTTGATTGCTATACTGAATACAAGTGTCGTACTTGTACTATAATGAACCGGGCCGATAATAACTGAAAGCCCATAGCGAAGCACTCGGGAATCCCACTATTTTGATTTACATATATCCAATAACTAGTGAGTGAAATGCACACGTTGTAGCGCGGATGTTAAAATTTGGAAGGCTCGGTTTCGACAACTATAAAATAAATTTATTTACAACGGTTGTGTTGTATTACACAAAAGGTGTTTGATGTAATCCAAAAATTAAAGTCATCTTTTACATCAATTAAAAGCATAAAAACAAATGCAAATACTAGTTCTAATAACAAAAACACATATACCAGTATTATTTGGTTGGTATCGATTCGGTTCGTGTACGCTATTTCAGAATGTAAAGTAAAAGAAAAATAAAAATAAATGCAACCACGTATTTAGTGGGTGAAACCCATGCAATGCGATGAGGACGCTAAAATTTATTAGGCTCAGCTTACAAAAAATTATTTACAATAATTTTATTACAAAAAGATTGTATGATGTAACCCTAACAATATAATCGTGTTTAAATTGATTGAAATATAAAAATACATACTGATACCGGTCCCGATAACACGAATATCAGTACTGCTGTTGTTTGGTCGATACCGACTTGATTCATCATTGTACCGCTATTTAGAATACAACTCCGGTTTTAATAAGGCCGTTTTCAATAAAATTTATATCATAATATCAAGAGAAAAAATAAGCATATCCACGTATTTAGTTTTCATGAAAAAACTAGCGAACGAAAGTTATATATTGGATACAACTATATTGGAACCCATCAAACAAATCAAATACGTGGTTATCAGGAATATGAGTTCTTAGAGACTCCGTATTAGCATTATGGACCACGTGGGCCATGTATGGTTCTCGTGCTATTTGGGATAGGGGTAAGGTTTGCGTTCATCACATCCTTGTCAAACTCTATCAATAGCTTATTACGAGTGAAATTATACTCTATATGCTTGGTTTGGTTTGGTTTGGTTAACAAAAAGATATAAATTAAAATTAAACACGAAACGTGTACCTAAAACGTAAACACTATTAACGTGAATCTAACCAATTTAAAGTTTTATAGCCAACAAACATGGGTTTGACTCTCTAAGGACACCATAGGCTTAAGAATTGAAGCATCCTATTTCATTTTTTTATCTTTCATATTCATTTTACATGTATTATGATTGTACCATTATTTAGGGTATTTTTGGTAAAATTAGCTGGAGGCTGGTAGCTGAAAGCTGTAAGCTGGTAGCTGCAAGCTGGTAGCTAGAAGCTTTTTAAATATATTTTGATGTTTGGCAGAGTAGGTGGAGCTTTTAATAAAATGTATAAAATGACTAAAATGGTCATAATTAAAAGTTTGTAAAGAAGGTTTTTATTTTATTTTTAAAATAGAATGAGTATTTGTGTCATTTACTAATTAAAAGCTTGTAGCTAGTAGAGCTTTTTTTTAAAAGCTACTACTAGTAGCTTTTTACCGTAGAGCTTTTTCTCTAACCTAAAAGCTTCCAGCCCCTTCAACCAAACAAGGCTTTTTATTAAGTAGGAATTTTTTCTTAAAAGCTTGAAGCTTGAAGCTCCTAAAAGCTCTTAAAAACTCCTTGCCAAACATACCCTTAGGGTATGTTTGGCAAAACTAACTGGAGGCTAGGGTATGTTTGGCAAAACTAACTGGAGGCTGGAGGCTGGAAGCTGCAAGCTGGAAGCTTTTTAAATATATTTTGGTGTTTGGCAGGGTAGCTGGAGCTTTTAATAAAATGTATAAAATGACCAAAATGGTCATAATTAAAAGCTTCTAAAGAAGGTTTTTATTTTATTTTTAAAATAGAATGAGTATATTTATGTCATTTACTAATTAAAAGCTTGTAGCTTGTAGAGTTTTTTCTTAAAAGCTACTACTAGTAGCTTTTCACTGTAGAGTTTTTTCTCTAACCTAAAAGCTTCCAGCCCCTTCAACCAAACAAAGTTTTTTATTAAGTAAAAATTTTTTCTTAAAAGCTTGAACTGCTTCTGAAATGAATAAGATAACTTAAACTTTTAAATTTTTAAAAAGTAATTAACGTGAAAAAAAATTAATATACTCTGAGTCTCTAAGAGATTTTTTAGGAAAAAATATATATGCATCACGGAAAAGTTATTACAAAAGTGGAGAAAGTTTTTAAATAAAAAGGATTCTTAGTAGGGCTGTTCAAAATCGGATAATCCAAAATTCGAATCCGAAAAATCCGAAAATCCGAATCCGAATTATCCGAAATTTTGGATAATCCGATTTTCGGATATCCGAAAATCGGATTATCCGAAATTTCGGATTCGGATTCGGATCCTGATTTTGAAAATTTTCGGATAATCGGATTATCCGAATCCGAATATTAAAAATATATATATAAATATATAATATTATATACACTACATAACACAATACACAATCCTAAATCCTTAATCCTTCTAACTCTAAGTCCATACTCCTCTAATCCATAGCTGTTGCTCCCTCTTCTCTCCTCTATAACAGCCCCCGTCCACCTCGTATCCGACCTCCACAGCCCCCTTCCATCAAAATAATAAGTTTTTTTTATATATTTTTTGTTCAAATTCCGTTTATCTAACTTCGATTTTTGTTTTTAATAGGTTCACGTTTTAGGCATAAAGGAGAACGTTTTTTATAGTTTTTTTTTATTATTTTTTATTATTTTAAATTTTTTTTTTTAAGTTTCGGATTATCCGTTGGATGATATATATATTATTACAAAAGATATCCGAAATTTCGGATTCGGATTCGGATCTCAATATTGACTATCCGAAATTTCGGATTATCCGAAATTCGGATATCCGAAATTCGGATTATCCGATTTTGAACACCCCTAATTCTTAGTGTAGAAAGGATAGGAATGATTTTGGCCCCTTGGGGTCTGTTTGGTATGGGGTAATGGAATGGATGAGGGAATGGAATGGACGAGGTAATGGAATGGACAAGTTAATGGAATGGATCATTACCATTCCATGTCTTGTTTGGTTGCCATATGGGAATGAAACAAAGCATTACTTTGTGTTGTTGGATAGACAGGAAAAGATGAAGGAATAAAATCGGCGGTGAGTGGCGGTGGTGGGTGGTGGTTAGTGGCGGTGATGGTGGGTGGTAGTGGCATCGGTGGTAGGCGACGATGTTTGTGGTGGGAGACGGTGGTGGGTCGTGTTGGATGGCGGCGGTGGTGGGTGGGTGACGGTGGTGGGCGGTGGCGACATTGGGTGGTGTTGGATGGCGACGGTGGTGGGTGGGTGACGGCGGTGGTAAGTGGGTGGAGGTAGTGGGTGGCGGTGGTTGGTGGCGGCGGCGGTGGTGGGTGGTGACAGCGGTGGTGGGTGGTAGGCGACGATGTTGGTGGTGGGTCGTGTTGGATGGCGGTGGTGGTGGGTGGGTGAAGGTAGTGGGTGGCGGTGGTTGGTGGCGGCGACGGTGGTGGGTGGTGACGACGGTGGTGGGTGGTAGTAGCATCGGTGGTATGCGACGGTGTTGGTGGTGGGAGGCGGTGGTGGGTGGTGACGATGGTGGTGGGTGGTGGTGGCAGCGGTGGTAGGTGGTGACGATGGTGGTGGGTGGTGTAACACCCCAACCGATGGCGGAATCATCGAGGTGCCACGTAGTGACGATTGTTCAAAAGCTCATGGTACTAAAATGTAAATATTATTGAATAATCAACATTGTCTTACATGGAAATGGAAAATACAAGGTCTTATCTTAAATGCAAATAATGAAATAACTGAATTGAAATAAAGCACTAAATGTCTCTTGCTAAAGCACTAGATCAAACTGCACCTGAAACATGTACAAAATAGATTTGGTCAACATATGAAATGTTGGTGAGCATTCCTAGATTTGATATATATAGTAGATTAAAAGTTATACAATTCAAGTGCAAGCTACAGTGTGGATATGTAAACCATGTATCATACAAATGAGCGAAATCAACCCTGTGACTGTATAATGTACTGTATAAACTGTAGTGTACTTATCCATAAATGGATAAAAAGCTTAACACTGGCCACGGATTCTCCGATGAAAAAGGGGGAGAATCAATCTAGGCGGGTTGTCAATCCAAATAGCGCTATCCAATGTTAAGGTAGGCTTGTACCATGTTAATGATTTCACTAAGTACAAATGTAATCCACATGTATTGTCTAAGCATAAAGCACGTTGTAAGCAATGCACATAGTACTAGAATTGTATTGTAAAAATGTAAACTTGTATTTGAAATTGTAATAGTGTACATGTAACACCCCAAAAATGTATAAAAGCAAAAAGGGGTAGGAATACTCACTGTTTACGTAATAGCTTGAAATTGAACTTGGACAACGAAATATGTGTTGGAAATTATCCAAAGGATCAACCTAAAGAATTTGATAACGTGTAAGGGAAATAACTCTAGGATAGATGTATTTCTAGGGCTTCGAATTGGGGATAAACGTTTATTTGTTTATTAAACAGATTGTTTATTAATTATGAGAAATTTAATGAATAAATAAATAAAAGTCTCTTTGTAAAATTTTAAGTTGAATATAATCATAGCATAAGGTTTTGAGTATGAAAATAATTTTTATAAAATTATTTTCTTGAAAATAGAATATTTAATCTCATTATTTCAAATTGTCAAAATACGACTTTAATATCTAAAAATATTAAAATCAAAGAATTTCTGAATTAAAAATTGTATTTCAGTTCTAGATAGTTAGAAATAATTTATATAGAATTTTGGTGCAAAAATATTGAAAAATGAATTTATTATGATTTATTTATGATTAAAACTAACAAAAATTAATTAAAAATATAAAATAAACGGTTTTTCAGAAATAAAAATTATTTCTGAAATGTATATTGTTATACAAGTTTAGGATAATTTTTGTGAAATTTTATAAAATCGTTTTGATATTTTTATAGAATTTTATAAATAAAATAGAATAAACTTGTAATATTTATAAAATATATTAAATAAATTATTTTTGGAAAACTAAAAATTGGACAGCAAAGTTTATCATTGGAATAACATAAAATAAATTTTGTAGAATTTATAAAATAGTTTTAGTATTTTAAAACGATTTCTAAAAAGAATGAAGATAATATAGGTATAAAGGATAAATAAAAAAAATGTTGGTTCATGGTGGGGGTCGAACCTGGGTACAAACCCGGTTCAGTGCTTTGGCCACAAACTTCCCACCAACTGGTCTGGATCAGTTATTTGCTTATTTCTGTTCTAAAAACAATTATATATGCTAACTGCCTCAAGTGTTCTTCCCCAAAACCAATTCGTGCCCTAATTAATCCAATCAAACAAATCACACAACAATAACCCAATTAAACTTAGGGTTATTGTTGTGTGTATGCCGGACATCAAAACCCACAAGAAAAATGCTACTTACAAACACGAATTGATTATGATTAGCTCAGTCAAAGAAAAAGATCAAACGCGAACTAAAATCTTCAATTCTGGATGATTTGGTGTTTGATAGTGAAAGGTGTTATAGGGGTTCTCTTAGTCGCATGTATGTGTAAGTGTGTGCAGGTTTGATTGAGTTAACGATGAGTATTTATAGGGTTTAGATTCGGGTTTCAAGCTTGGTCAAAATCGAGTCATAAGGCTTTAATTTAAGCTGAAATCACGCAATTCGTGTGTTGTTTAACGCGTGATAATCAATTAATCGGGTCAGCGGTTGTTAATAGGATTTAACCCCTTAAATTAGATTAGTCAAAGGTCAAAGGTGGAAGCTTCATTCTTGGGTCTGATGTCGCGTGCAGGAAAAGAAGAAAAGGAAGGAGCTGTCAGCGTTTAGGAAGGGATTAAATAATATTGGAGTTGGGTCTAAATCACAAAAGAGGCATAGCTCAATTGGTTAAGTGTGGTGTGATGTGTGGAGCCGGCTTGGGTTCGAAACCTGGGAGCTTCGTTTTTTTTTTTTTTTTTTCTTTTTACAAAACAGAGAGGGAGAGTGGGCTAAGCTGATGGGCCTTGGGCCTGTTATGTGGGCTCGCTCTGGTTTATAGAAAGAAAAGAGGGGTTTGGGCTATGGTTTGGTTTGGGTGGGCTTAGTGAGTTAAGATAGATGGCTTAGGATGAATGGGTTAAAATGTAAGGTTTATTATTATCATTATTATTATTATTATTATTATTATTATTATTATTATTATATAAAATATATATATATATATATATATATATATATATATATATATATAATGAAAAGTGACGGATGTCACAGCATCCCCTACTTTTAGAAACTTCGTCCCGAAGTTATAGGGTTATCGAGGTTTGGGTAAAAATCAGGGTAACTGTGGTTTGGAAAGTTCGAATGATTTGGATACGAGGTTTGATTGGATTAGGTTCGTCTCGAATAGTAAAGAGAATCTAGTAAATCAATAAATTTCAAGTTTTAGGAATCCTAAGATATATGTACGTGTTGATTGTCTACAGAAAGACTAAATAGACTACCAAATAACCAGAGTTTGTTCCTGGTCCGACTTCCAATCTCACTTTCAATGCATCATTAGTGCTTGTATACAGGGTGTACCGCAGCTAACCCACCACACCTTTGATACCTTGAAAACGTACTGGACGCCTACCAAAAACTCTAATAGAATTTCACACTACCCTAACGCACCTGTAAATTCATGATTACGTTCCGGACCGGAATCATCAATTTACCTTACATTAGGGTTTTGTGTCCTTCTATGACCCACCGATTGTTGAGCAGGTTCGATAGCCTCCACCAGCCGTGGAGTAGGTTGTAGGGCCTCTCCCGACTGTTTTGAAAAGGCATAGCGACCTCTACCAATCGTTGAGTATGTTCGATAGCCTCCACCAGTCGTGGAGCAGGTTGTAGGGCCTCTCCCGACTGTTGAAAAAGGCATGGTGACTTCTATTAAGTGCAACAATTATTATTCACATAGATTGCAAATTGATAGCATGTTTATGCAAGAAAGTTTATAAGTACTACAACCATTAAGTGTAAGTGTTATCATGAATAATTAAATGTTTACGAATATCATGAATAATTTAGATGTTCAATGCGTAGTTAAATTAAGGGAAAAATCTAGTTTCATGTAATAACCAATGATGTTTTCAAGTATCAAGTCCAAACGTTTCAAGTAAATGTAGGGTAGAGTCTTGTATGATTAAAAATAAACGTAATCAATATAATAAATTTTCAAATCCGTGTTCGTACACAATAGTATGCAAGGAAATTTCTAGATGTTGTATGGGTGCGACAAAATTGGGTACAAAATGATAATAGGATCAAGAAAATGGAAACACTAGTATTGGATTCTCGAATCTTGGGAAGGTTTCATCCATGGCTTAACCAGTGGGATTAACGTCATCCTGATCGTCTGCTTCGTTGATATTGATATTGAAAGCTCGTCCATGTGCCACCAGGTTTACATTGTTCAATTTGGGACATTGGGGTAGCATGTGATTAGGGTCTCTACAATGATAACATGCCCGACCGTTAGTAATCTGTAGTGGTCCCTGGGCAGCTGTTTGATGATTACTCTGTGTTCCAACCATTACTCGACAAGTGGTAACAAGGTGTCCAAACCTCCCACATCTAGTGCATTGACGGCATGGGAGATTTGCAGGGTGATGATATTTGCAGGTGTTGCATTGAGGATGGATTCCCGTGTAGACTTTCTTGATAGGAGGCTGAGCCACCGGATCAATAACAGCATGGTTCTGATTATCGCCCATTCGTTTCTTAGAGTTCGAAGCAGTAGTGGCGACTTTTGCTAAAACAATCTTAGGTTGTTCATCAACATGGGTGGTTTTCTCAGTAGGTGTCTTGGTGCCCTTTCTAACCAAGTTTCCTTTGCTTACGTGTTTGTCGGTTAATGTGGCTGCAAGTTGGATGGCTTCTTCTACCGTAGTGGCCTTGCCTCCAATGACAACGTCTTGAATCAGGTCAGGTAATCCCTCGATATATTTTTCGATTGCTCGAGAGACTGGGGTGACCATGTGTGGAACCAGTATGCTGAGTTCGTGATATCGGGTATTATACGCAAGATTCTCACCACTGTCTTGTTTCAGTCCATGGAACTCTTCCTCCAGTTTCCTGATTTCGTTCCTAGGGCAGAATTTGGCGATCATGAGTTCCTTAACCTCAGCCCAAGATAAAGATAAAGCAACATCAGCCCCTCGATTGCGTTTTTCGCCATTCCACCAGGTTAGCGCTCCCTTTTGAAGGACACTAGTAGCATAGCGAACACGGAGTTCATCAGGACATTCACTGTTCACAAAAGTACTCTCCATGCTTTCAAACCATTGGAGGAGGCCAGTAGCACCCTCCTCACCAGTGAATTTTGTGGGGTTACAGGAGTTAAAGTGTTTGAAAGTGCACCGAAATTGAGTCGTACTCCCTGTGTTGGCACTGTTACTATTCTGGGTTATCTCACTGACAAGGTTTGGAATCACTGCAGCAATTTGCTCGGCGACTAAAGATGCGAGGCGACGATCAGAACGTCGTCCAGAAGCACGAACAGGGCGTTGGCTGGCATCACGGAGCATGCGGCGAGCAGACATCTATGAGGTAGTCAATGAATAATCATGAGATTAGAAAATGTGAGTGTATAACTGTACAAATGATTATGAAAGTATGAACTTGTAATCAATATATGAAATTCATGATATACAGGATATTGTATATGAAACGAGAGAGTATTATTGTAAAACTTGCATAAGGTGCTTGGAGTGCCCTTGTCTAGCTGTAAAGCTCAACAAGAACGTTGACTTTTCAAAGAAATTGAGCCCAATGGTGATCAAAGAAGACATGCTTTAGCCTATAAGTGGACACTCACTCCAGGAATCCCCAGGTAAGCATAACAGGTCCGTAAATGGATTTATGCGCTATGCTTGCCTATGCCAGAAAACCCAGTGTACAGGCGTCCACCCTTCCAGATTGCACGTGTCCTTATCACACTCATTAAAGTTCAACAACTTTGAAGGAGTAACAATAAGAGTAGGCATTATGTCTAAGAGTGTCTTCATGAAAGGTACTGCTCCTGTTCCATGGTGATGTAGGCTTTCCACTCCTTGTAGGACACCATCTCTATGCACCATGAGAAGAATGGAGAGAGGAGAAGGAAAAGATAGAAGAAGGAAAGTAAAGGGAATTGAGGGGTAAGGTAATTCAGGAAATATTATTCGGTTATAGTCTAGGCCTTTTTATCTAATAACCTAGTTCCCTATAACCATGGCTCTGATACCAATCTGTAACACCCCAACCGATGGCGGAATCATCGAGGTGCCACGTAGTGACGATTGTTCAAAAGCTCATGGTACTAAAATGTAAATATTATTGAATAATCAACATTGTCTTACATGGAAATGGAAAATACAAGGTCTTATCTTAAATGCAAATAATGAAATAACTGAATTGAAATAAAGCACTAAATGTCTCTTGCTAAAGCACTAGATCAAACTGCACCTGAAACATGTACAAAATAGATTTGGTCAACATATGAAATGTTGGTGAGCATTCCTAGATTTGATATATATAGTAGATTAAAAGTTATACAATTCAAGTGCAAGCTACAGTGTGGATATGTAAACCATGTATCATACAAATGAGCGAAATCAACCCTGTGACTGTATAATGTACTGTATAAACTGTAGTGTACTTATCCATAAATGGATAAAAAGCTTAACACTGGCCACGGATTCTCCGATGAAAAAGGGGGAGAATCAATCTAGGCGGGTTGTCAATCCAAATAGCGCTATCCAATGTTAAGGTAGGCTTGTACCATGTTAATGATTTCACTAAGTACAAATGTAATCCACATGTATTGTCTAAGCATAAAGCACGTTGTAAGCAATGCACATAGTACTAGAATTGTATTGTAAAAATGTAAACTTGTATTTGAAATTGTAATAGTGTACATGTAACACCCCAAAAATGTATAAAAGCAAAAAGGGGTAGGAATACTCACTGTTTACGTAATAGCTTGAAATTGAACTTGGACAACGAAATATGTGTTGGAAATTATCCAAAGGATCAACCTAAAGAATTTGATAACGTGTAAGGGAAATAACTCTAGGATAGATGTATTTCTAGGGCTTCGAATTGGGGATAAACGTTTATTTGTTTATTAAACAGATTGTTTATTAATTATGAGAAATTTAATGAATAAATAAATAAAAGTCTCTTTGTAAAATTTTAAGTTGAATATAATCATAGCATAAGGTTTTGAGTATGAAAATAATTTTTATAAAATTATTTTCTTGAAAATAGAATATTTAATCTCATTATTTCAAATTGTCAAAATACGACTTTAATATCTAAAAATATTAAAATCAAAGAATTTCTGAATTAAAAATTGTATTTCAGTTCTAGATAGTTAGAAATAATTTATATAGAATTTTGGTGCAAAAATATTGAAAAATGAATTTATTATGATTTATTTATGATTAAAACTAACAAAAATTAATTAAAAATATAAAATAAACGGTTTTTCAGAAATAAAAATTATTTCTGAAATGTATATTGTTATACAAGTTTAGGATAATTTTTGTGAAATTTTATAAAATCGTTTTGATATTTTTATAGAATTTTATAAATAAAATAGAATAAACTTGTAATATTTATAAAATATATTAAATAAATTATTTTTGGAAAACTAAAAATTGGACAGCAAAGTTTATCATTGGAATAACATAAAATAAATTTTGTAGAATTTATAAAATAGTTTTAGTATTTTAAAACGATTTCTAAAAAGAATGAAGATAATATAGGTATAAAGGATAAATAAAAAAAAATGTTGGTTCATGGTGGGGGTCGAACCTGGGTACAAACCCGGTTCAGTGCTTTGGCCACAAACTTCCCACCAACTGGTCTGGATCAGTTATTTGCTTATTTCTGTTCTAAAAACAATTATATATGCTAACTGCCTCAAGTGTTCTTCCCCAAAACCAATTCGTGCCCTAATTAATCCAATCAAACAAATCACACAACAATAACCCAATTAAACTTAGGGTTATTGTTGTGTGTATGCCGGACATCAAAACCCACAAGAAAAATGCTACTTACAAACACGAATTGATTATGATTAGCTCAGTCAAAGAAAAAGATCAAACGCGAACTAAAATCTTCAATTCTGGATGATTTGGTGTTTGATAGTGAAAGGTGTTATAGGGGTTCTCTTAGTCGCATGTATGTGTAAGTGTGTGCAGGTTTGATTGAGTTAACGATGAGTATTTATAGGGTTTAGATTCGGGTTTCAAGCTTGGTCAAAATCGAGTCATAAGGCTTTAATTTAAGCTGAAATCACGCAATTCGTGTGTTGTTTAACGCGTGATAATCAATTAATCGGGTCAGCGGTTGTTAATAGGATTTAACCCCTTAAATTAGATTAGTCAAAGGTCAAAGGTGGAAGCTTCATTCTTGGGTCTGATGTCGCGTGCAGGAAAAGAAGAAAAGGAAGGAGCTGTCAGCGTTTAGGAAGGGATTAAATAATATTGGAGTTGGGTCTAAATCACAAAAGAGGCATAGCTCAATTGGTTAAGTGTGGTGTGATGTGTGGAGCCGGCTTGGGTTCGAAACCTGGGAGCTTCGTTTTTTTTTTTTTTTTTTCTTTTTACAAAACAGAGAGGGAGAGTGGGCTAAGCTGATGGGCCTTGGGCCTGTTATGTGGGCTCGCTCTGGTTTATAGAAAGAAAAGAGGGGTTTGGGCTATGGTTTGGTTTGGGTGGGCTTAGTGAGTTAAGATAGATGGCTTAGGATGAATGGGTTAAAATGTAAGGTTTATTATTATCATTATTATTATTATTATTATTATTATTATTATTATTATTATATAAAATATATATATATATATATATATAATGAAAAGTGACGGATGTCACAGGTGGTGGTTGGTGGTTAGTGGTTAGTGTTGGTGGTGGTGGATGGTGACTTATGGTGTTGTTAATGAATATTGAATGAGAGATGGAATGAAAAAAAAACATGGGGGGGTGGATGGAATGGTTTTGAGGGAATGGAATGCCTTGTGGAATGGGTGATTCCATTCCTTTGACCAACCAAACACGCTATTTTTCATTACCTCGTAATGACCCATTCCATTCCCCCTTCCATTCCATCATACCAAACACTACCTTGATGTTGAGAATTAATGGATGAGGATGAGAAATTATATGGGGTGAAATATTTTGAAAGAAGAAGTGTAGAAGGATAAAATATGTGTCGCCTACAAGTGAGTCACAATAAAAGATTGTATTATGAATGGAACTGATGGAATGGAGATGGGTGGTTGTTACTTCGTCGGCGGTTGAACAACTGGAATGGATTGAGTGTTGTGCCTCCATCGCCTCAGTAGCGCCTCCAGGTGGTTTGGATAAGTGGGTCTTGACAAGCGATTCTAATGGTGTATTTTCGGTTCAAACAGTGAAGTCTGGCGCTTAAAGATCGTGGACAAGATATGGAGTATGTTATGAAATAGAACAAGTGGGTTCCACTAAAATGGAATATTTTTGTGTGGCGTGCGGCTCTAAACAGATTACCAACTCTTTCAACTCTGGCTCAATGTAACATCAGCATTGACTAGGATGTTTGTGTCTTGTGCGGTTCCAAGGTTGACGCAGTGGATCATTATTTACGGCATGTTACGCGGCGTCAGTTGTTTTGTTACATGTGAGTACGTGGTGCAGAGTGGAGCCGCTTTTCTTGTTCTCATTTCGAGATGTATTGGAGGATCACAGGTTCTTGAAAGTGGGCAAAGAAAGTAAGAAACTAATACATGAAATCATGATTATTTTGACTTGGTATAATTGGAAAGTAAGGAATGATAAGGTTTTTCAGGATAAACGGTTCAAGATTGGCGACATTATGACAAATGTAAAGTCGCTCTCATTCTTATTGTTAAAGTACACGTCTAAACATAAAAGCTTTCTTTGTAAGGATTGATGCAAGTTTACTTTGTATATGTTGTAATTGGTTTGTTCATGGCCTTGATTTTCTTCTGCCTTGAGGTATACTTTAACTCTACCGGACTCCGCATAGATGTCGTCATACCACACGACCAACTTTTCTTCATTTCACTACACCTCAACCTAAGAAAATGGTTTAATCCCATTAACTTCACCTAACCATATATTTTTAGTGGTTTTTGGTTAAGAAAAAGGAAAATAATTAATTTAGGCTCTTAACACCTGGTTAACATGTTAACAAATAATTCAATTAATGCCCTTTAAGACAAGAAGAAAGTGGTGTACAACACAAGTTAACATGACATATCACCGTTAACGCCCTAGATGTTAGAGCACAACCCACGGCCTTAGGCCTTTGCTTGGTTTTGGTGTTAATGTTCCAAACAAAAATTGGATAACCTACAATTGTTTACTTCTTTCAAGTTTCACTCTCATTTATTAAACGTCTATAATTTTTTCATACTATATTATTTAAAAAAAATACACCATAAAACAAACATTTTATCTTCTTTAATTTGCATACCCTATTGCTATACTTTTAAAAAATGTCTCCAGGTTTATAACGTGCGTCATTATGATGTTTAACATGCGTAATTATAAAATACAACGTGCGTAATTATAAAATATAAGTGCCTAACTTATGCGTGATAACGTGCGTACTTATGATGACGAACAAGAATACCTTTTTTTGCTAATGACGTGTATCACACTCTAAACTCTTGGTACGGTTACCTTACTCTGCAAAAGTGTCATGTAATTCGCAAATCCTTTTAATACACTTAAACGTGAGATTTTGAGTTTAAGTCTCATAAGAAGCAAGAAATTCGTTGTTAAAAAAATAAAATAAAATATGAAGAATTGGTTATAAACATATTTGAGAAAAAAAAATAAAGAGATTTAATATTTTATAAATTACACGTGTCAAAATGCAATAGCAAAATCTTAGCCAATTCTATCATCACAACTGGACGTATATCCCAAGATACATTGTCACTGAATCTGCTAAGCAATGGATGTGATTATGATTTCTTCGTCAATGCAAGCTCTAAACCTCCTTGAAAACTCCAACAGACCCAGAATTAATCACTGCAATTCACGTATCTGTGCGTTGAAACTCAGTGAACCCACACCCACCCACCAACTGTTCGACGAAATGCCTCAGTCAACTGATTCTTTAGTTTGGAACACTATTATCCAAACCCATTTAGGAAATGCTGATTACTACAAGGCTGTAATGACTTATCATGAAATGTTAATGAGGGGTGTTCGGCCCGATAGGCACACTTTCCCTCGCGTTTTATCGGTGTCGAGGCTATCGGGTAGGTTGACTCTTGGCAAGCAACTCCATGGGCAGGCAATGAAGTTGGGTGTCTGTAATGATGTTTATGTGACTGGTGGTTTGATTGAATTGTATGGGGATCTTGATGGCATTGATGCTGCAAAGCGTGTGCTTTATAACTCTGAAAAGAAAAAGAGTTCTGTGTGTTGGACATTGTTGGCAAAGTTGTATATTAAGCAAAATAAGCCTTTATTGACTATTGATTTGTTTAATGAAATGGTGGATTCAGGTGCCGAGATTGATCCTGTTTCGCTCATTACATGGATTACTGCGTGCATTCTTGTAAAGTCGCTAAAGGATGGAAGGTATGTTCATCAGACAGCGAGTAAACATGGGTTGATGTTTGATTTGCTGGTAAGCAATTCCCTTTTGAAGATGTATATCGAGTGTGGTAGCATCGAGGATGCTCGTGGGCTTTTTGATCAAATGCCGTTACGAGATGCCATTTCTTGGACTTCTATTATTCAAGGGTATGTGAAGAATGGTGAGATAAATGAAGGGTTGAAGTTATTTAGACGAATGGTTATTGAAGATAATATTAAACCAGATGTTGTAGCAGTTTCTAGCATTCTCCCAGCTTGTGCAAGAATGGCAGCCCATAAAAATGGAAGGGAAATTCATGGTTACTTGATTAGGAATATAAATCACGTAAACGTTAAAGTTGAAAATGCTCTAATCGACATGTATGCGAAGTCAGGATGCTTGGAGTACGCTTCGATGATATTTTCGAAAATGAAAGCAAAAGATATTGTTTCGTGGACTGTGATGATCTTAGGCTACAGTTTACACGGTCAAGGTAATATCGCAGTTGACTTATTCCAGAAAATCCCAAAAGCCGATATAGATGAAATCGGTTATGTTACAGCCCTTTATGCCTGTTGCACGTCGCGCATGGTTGAAGAAGGTATGCATTATTTCAATTGCATTAAGGCACCTAATATGCTACATTGTGCTTTAATGGTTGCGCTTTTATCGCGTGCTGGAAAATTTAATGAAGCCAGGATCTTTATTAATGAACATAAGTTAACGAGGCAGGCAGAGGCATTGAGAGCATTGGTAGACGGTTGTAGGATTCATAAAAACTTAACCACAGGAAAAAGAGTAGTTGAGCAATTATGTGATTTGGAGCCACTTAATGCAGATAACTACATAATGATGTCAAATTATTATGCACAATGTGGGAAACATGATATGGTTGATATATGGAGACAGACCGTAAGAGACATGGATTTAACACCAAAGATTGCATATAGTTGGATAGAATTTAGAAATAAAGTTCATGTTTTTAAAACAGGGGATGTATCTCATCCAAGATCAGAAGGTATGTATCATGAATTAGAGTGTTTGATGAAGAATTTTGGAAAAGAAGGTTTTAAATTGGTCAAAGATTTCAGTTTACATGATGTGGATGAAGAACGCGAGTGTATTCCAATTGGTCATAGTGAATTACTGGCAATTTCATTTGGATTGATTAGCACAAAAAGTGGGACTACTATTCGTGTGACTAAGAATCTTCGTGTTTGTCACAGTTGTCATGAGGCTGCAAAATATATATCGAAAGTTGTTAGGCGGGAGATTATATTAAAAGATCCAAACCGGTTTCATCATTTCAAGAATGGGGCGTGCTCTTGCCAGGACTACTACTAGTTGGTTAAAACTATCTCATAGTTTGTTGAAATCCCAGGCCCTGATAAGTGTCAAATTTATATCAAGCGGAGCCGGATGCTAAGGTCAAATGGATATAACTAGATTGTACATTCATTATGCAGTCTCTGAAACATTCATTATGCAGTCTCTTAACCAGGTATTTTAAGTGCAGGTTAATACAAGTTGGGTTGGACCAACCCGCAAATGAATTTTTTTTATTATATTTTTAAAATTTTGAAACAAGTAATATGCTACATAAGGCGCTATAATACGTTATAATTACAAAAAATAAAAAATAAAAAAAAATCTTTGTATTATTCGTTAAAGCGATTTAGTACGTTTGATGCATTTAAGTGCACTTTGAACTACTATCGGCCGACTTGACATGTTTCGCTCATTTGACTTGTATCTTTTGTTAATTTGACTTCTTTAAAGTTTTAAGTTCAATTTTGACATTCATGAATTCCTAGATCATTTTATTTTAAATTTGTTAGCTTGACTACATCTTTTGTTCATGCAAACAACACAGACAGAGGATCTAAGACCCTAGGGCCAAGGCTAGGAGACAATAGCTCAAAGACCCAACAAAGCCCAAAGAGCTAATAGACCAACCCACAGAGACACAGCTAACCAGTGTGGTCCATGACTAACCTCGGCTAAGGGTCAGTTATCGATGTTAGCCTTCCTGCAGTTTGTGGGTTGTTTTCTTTTAAATGGTTGGTATCTTCCTGCATTTTGTATTACCATAAATTATTAACTCGATTTAACTTATATGTATTTGTATTTTAGTATTGGAAACTGGTGAAGAAGGTTCAAAAGGGATGCAGGTGTGGATTTGCTTGATGGGGGAAGGGGAAAGCGTATTGGGGTCAAATAACTTATTGTAATGTTTAGATAGGGCCTTAAAGATTGAAATTATTTAAGTCTGTTTTGATAGTTTGGTTGGGTAACGGTTCGTATTTTTACCAAAGGGCCGTTGGTCGAGTGGTATCAAGTGTCGGATAAGGCTTTGTCTTTCTAAGTGGTGAGAGTTCAATCCCTGTGGTGGACAAAAAAAGTGTAATTTGGTTATTATTGGTTCTAATTGCTAACATTGAGAAAGGGAGCTAGACGCGCTCAATTGGGGGAAAATTTTGAATTAGATCGTGCTACTTTGAAATCTGATGGTTTTAGCCTGGAAGGGAGCATTGCCAGCAAGAGGAGGAACAAGGAGCAATTGTGTAGATTGCGGCGTTGGTGATGACGACAGTTATTGACGATGATGGTTGTGTTAATGGTTGTTGATGTGATTGAAGGGTGATATTGATCGTTGCTGTCAAAGGTGATAGCATTGGTGATGACAGTTGTTATCAAAGGTGGGTGTTGTCAAAGGTGGCGGTATTGGTGATGATGACCGTCGTTGTCAAAGGTGGTGTTGGTGACATTGATTGTTTCCGTTGGTGGTTATTGAAGGTGGTGGTGTTGGTGCCGTTAATGGTTGTTGAACGTGGTGGTGTTGGAGTTTTGGTGAAGGGTGGAGCAAAGTGCTTCAATCAGCGCCAAATCCAACATTGTCACCTCCTATTTCGATAATCGCTACCCCCGCGGACAATACTGACCACCATAAAAACAGGTATTGCGGGTTTTACCTCTTTTGATCTTTTTTTTTTTCTTCTAAAATGACACGTTTCAACCCAAGTAAATTTAGGCCGATAAATTTTGTCCCAAGTACAAGTGATACTTTTTTTAAATCGACTTATTCTACGTTGTTTTGACCAGACAGACCACCATAAAAACAGGTATTGCGGGTTTTACCTCTTTTGATCTTTTTTTTTTCTAAAATGACACGTTTCAACCCAAGTAAATTTAGGACGATAAATTTTGTCCCAAGTACAAGTGATACATTTTTAAAATCGACTCATTCTACGTTGTTTTGACCAGACACCCGACCGAACAATTTTACCGGATATAGCAATGACGAGTTTGAAAACCTCTTTTATCGTAACTTAATATTTTAACCTCTAGTAAGTAGTAACTTTTGATAACAAGGTTTCTTTTGAATATTTCAAAACTAGATAATCACAATAGATCAATACATTTGTTGAACATGTTTTGTTGGCTTAGTAGTGTTGTTTGTCTGGTTTAGTAATGATACCAAACAACCAACCATCGATAGTAATCTTGGACTGGCCAGTCAAGACTAAGACCGGACCAATATCAACAGCCTACTAGTGGTTCAGTTTTCCGATATGCAGTTTACCTTGCTTCCAGTCTTGCAGACCGATTTAGAACTTATGCACGCGGCACACCTCATGTTTCCCCATTCCTTAAAAGGAGTAGAGGTCCAGATTCTTCTTCAATACCAACGTTTACATTATTCACTCGTAAGAAGAATTATGAATAAGAAAGGTTATACGACCAAACCATGCAAATTCCAAATATATCAGTGAACAGGGGAAACTTTATTGCCAATGCGGGTGTAGTACATTACAAAGAACAGCATGAAAACCGTACACATACATAAGCTACTTCAAATCAGGAACTTTATAGATCGAAATGACCAAACAGACGTACCTGAGGCATTCACTAAGAATGTAGCCTTTGAACATCAACCAAGCTGTAAAGGTCACCACGACGTTGCTTCTGAAGTGGCAGATTTGTCCTGTAGATATGATCATATTTAAAAGCTCGTTATATCAATTGAATAATAATGGTTTTAAAAACTTTTACTAGACATCATTGTAAATTCTCACCTCCTTAGCTCAAGTACTGAATAATCAATCTCTGAAACGATGGTTGCCTCGTCATGTTCTGTTGTAGCTAGTACCTCTCCAAACTGTCAAATATAAACATAAGTTCCTTCAATAAAAGATTACATATAATTATAAATTAAATAAATAATTACTGTCATCCACACACGACTAGGTTTTTTGTGGAACTTTAGAAGAGACTAGTGAGATTGGCTGACTTACCGGTCCAACTAAGGTTGAATGGCCCCATGCCACATACCCAGATCCAGCATCCCGAGCAGGAGAGCAAGTTGCTACATATAACTGTGTAACAAAATTCATGATAATTAAGCATTTAAATGAATAATCAGGTCAGACTTACAGCGATAAAAGGGGAAACACTTTGTCCATGAAAACTTCATTTTTATATGTCATATATGATGATGAAAAATTTTACTATTTCAATATTAATCTAACCATTTGACTAAATTAGAATATACTATCGGAGGCTTTCGGCACATTTGACCCGTTTGATATGTTAAGAGAGATATATAAACCAAAACAGCCCATTCATAAGTACATGGGTCAAAATTGCCAAGTCTATCCATCCTAGTATGGTAAGGAAGCAAAAAATAGGAAAGCATAAAATAATTATTTGACTATTAATCAAATGTCTCAAATAGCATGCAATAATAACAAAATAGGAGAGTCCTCTGGGCAAAATCAATAACAAAGCCACCACTTAAATGACTCTGGGCCACTTCAAGAAACTAGACTTGTTAAATTTCTTAGGATCCTTTTGTTAATGGCGTCATAACAATGGGTATACAGGTACTTGAAATAATCCCAAAAGGGAGACAGATGTTTTGAGAAACATCCCAAAACAGACAATAACTGTAAGTTGAAAAGTTGGCACCCGTGTGAACACCGTTAGAAGAAATAGTTAACATATGCAACATTGCAACGTAAAAGGAGAATGGTTCTTTTTTCTAAATAGTGGCATGTAACTTCTTTATTCCTCCACACAGTCCATCTTAATGAAGTAAACTGTTTCTTTTTCAATTTCATATAGTTCACTAAATCGTGTGTTTTAACTTTAAAGCTATAAAGTACGACGTTATCTATATTAGTAAAAACTATAGATAAATAAAATACTGGAAAAAGGTCAAACACATGTATCATTAAAACTATGCCTTTTAACTTTTTGTCGAATACTTTTATTGTTAAGAAAGCTTCGGATATTTCAAAAAGTAGTTAATAACTAGTCAGACTATTCATCCAAAAATACTTATCGGTAATTTTTCAATGTTTCAGACAGGGCTCGAAGCAATTCAGACCTCTAATTCATAAGGTTTCGTCAAAGAGAGAAGAAGCTTGATAAAAAGTCCATAAAAAGAACTGAAGCTGGTAGCATACCTGATTATCTACAGCCCTGCATATCAAAAATTAAAAAATATAAAACAATAAGTAATCAAAATTGGTAAAGGAGGGGAAACATTAAAGAGAGAAAAATAAACATAGGACAAAATAATGCAAATAAGAAGTCCCAAAACAATAAATACATGTCAAAATATAGATAATGTGTGTAAAAAGTTTCTACATACCTTGCCCTTTGTAGTAACTCCCAATGCAGTGGACCAGTGGTCATGTTGAATGCCCCAGGATAACAAAGTAGGTGAGCACCTGATGAGCAATTGATAATTAATTGACAATAAGAACCAAAATGTTATTTAAACTCCAAATTAACAACAAAATACTTAAGCGTACTTACAATACTATACAAACAAAACTGAAATACAACTACATGTTAAACACCATTTTCTTTCATTGTATTATTGTTGCCATTTTCAGTCCCGCTTACGGCTGTGCGCATATAATGTATATATGTGTGGCCCTCGGGGGCCAAAAGTAAAGTTGCACTAATTTTAACGTTATTTTACTAATTTCGTGAAAATAACGTTAAAAATGACGGACGGTTAATCATGCATCAGGCGGTGATGTTGATAGCCATTAGCCAAAAGATAAGGGGGTACATGCACCAATCAGGTTTGTCCTGATTGCTAAGTGTTATGTGCCTTATGTCTAAGGCTTGATACAAAACCACTATTGAGTCGGGGGTCTCACTAGAAGCAGCCTCTCTATTTTCATAGGGTAGAGGTAAGGTTGTCTACATCTTACCCTCCTTAGACCCTACCTTAGCTTTTGCTATTGGTGGAATTAACTGAGTGTGATGATGTATTATTGTTGCCATTTAGAGTTAAAGAAGTGAAACAACTATATAAAAACCATAGTTTTCAAAGGCACTATACACAATGATTACAGCTAACAGTTGCATTTAACAATCTATCTCAGAGAAGTAGTGAAGTACGAATTTTATGTTGGGAAAAAAACCTAGTATGATCATTTTGGTATACTGTGTTATGATATAACATGACAGCTATTATATGATAACCCATAATAAACAAATGTCTAAATGTAAAGCGTAATAAATCGTTAGCTTTAACAAACCTCTAGCGGCATAAAGCATGGCCAGTTCCTGAAAACGAATGTCATAGCAAATACCTATACCTATGCGTCCAACATCTGCAAAAATATTTGCAATTAGAAATCTCAGTAATTTAAGAAATAGTATTTTAACTTATGTAAAACCAATGCTGTAAGCTATTCCAGCTTACCGAAGTAATTCAGAGTTCTATGATGCGAACAGTGGAACATTCAGCATCGAATTGTATACAAACCTGTATCCACAACAGTAGGAGTTTCTCCAGCAGTAAGAGTTTTTGATTCCTCAAACACAATCTTTCCAGGAATATTGATGTCAAAAAGGTGTATCTGTCATGCAGTCATATCACACAACTTATCGGAAGTTCGTCTATATATATAGTAATAAAATGGCAAATAGTTTCTTCCAAAAAAAAACTGATCACCCTTTATAGTGAAGATCACAATCCCAGTGATTGTCCTCGTAACTTGCTAAAAATGCATGTGATATGTTTAAAAGAGTAAAAACATGGAGGTGGCAAGATGGGCAGGACGGAGTGGGATGGTTGAAACATTTTCTTTCCAAGTAATTTTTAGTTTTTTACCTTTTATACAAATAATTAGTGTGCCATATATGAATACAGAATACACACACATATTATTTAAATAATAATCTGATTTTGAATGAAATAAATTATAATGCATTTAAGATACACTTTCGACTACTTTTGGCCCATCTAACTTGTTTTCTTATAAGCTTTATGAAACTTTTACCATTGTGACCCATTAGAGACAAAAATAGCTCAAATCGGTCAAGAGTGATAATGATAGTAGGCAACAAATTTGCATTGTGTATAGCTTCATAAGACAGTACCTTTCTGTGTTTAGCTTTCAGCTTTCCATCAGTATCAAAAACGCAACAAGTGTTGTACAGCTTGTCCCCACATCTTTCTGGTATGGACCCACCAACTATCGTGATCTTCAAAGAACGAGCAACTTCAGACAACATTGCTGTTGAAGGAGATGATTCTGTGCCAGCATCAATGTCCTCAGCATACACTGGAAAACTATCATTTGAATAAGGACTGTTCCATATTTCCTGACATAAAAACAAAAGGTTAGCAAATTAATATCAAGGAAACTAAAAACAAACAAAATAAAGCTTAGGTTGTGAAATATAACTATACAATGATGCTATTCAATGACCGTCTAGAATTCAACCATATAAGCTTGTGTATTTGAACATAAAGAAAAAAAAAAGTAGAAGGTCATTATAGAATATTACAGGCAGAACAACAAGCTTGGCACCCTTCGCAGCAGCCTCTTCAATTGCTACACGAGCATGAGCAATATTCCTCTCCTTGTCTGCTGTCACAGACAACTGACATAAACCGATCTTGAACTGCACAAGAGAGTTAACCAAAAATGTGATAAATACAAAACTGCAAATGCTGATAAGCATCCAAATTAACTAGTGTGCACACACAGATAAACACATTGCTTCGAAGGTATCATCCATCAATATTACCCAAACAATCCCCATTTCCGATATCATATGAAAATGCATGCACAGTTTAAAAATAACACCTAGCCTAGGAAAGAGATGGATACTCGTACTGATACCAAAAGTTTAGTTAAAACCAAACCTGAATACCGTACCGTACATGTTTGGTCGGCACTGGTATGGTAACGTACCGTTAAAAGTCCTGAACCTGTACCATACCGCATTGTACCCATACCGAAATTGAGCTAAATTCAGAACCAAATACCAAGTCATATGTGTTCGGTTGGTACCTGGTACGCTACCGGTTAAGTATATGTATATGGTAAGAGTATTTGGTACAAAATTTCGCATCACTTGACACACCTACAATTGAAATCTGAACACAGCTAAACATAGCCTATAAATCAGAACACCAGATGATAGTATGATACTAATTAAACAAACACACAAATAATACATCATCATACTCAGTTAATCCCACCAATAGCAAAAGCTAAGGTAGGGTCTGAAGAGGGTAAGAAATACACAGCCTTACCTCTACCAATGGGAATAGAGAGGCTGCAAGTGAGACCCCTAGCTCGATAGTGGTTTTGTATCAAGCCTTGAATATAAGGCCCATAACACTTAGCAATCGGCTTGTCCCGATTGGTGCATGTACCCTAACCCCCTTGTCTTTTGGCTAGCAACGTCACCACATGATGCATGATTAACCGTCCGTCATTTTTAACGTTATTTTAAAACAACGTTAAAATTAGTGCAACTTTACTTTTGCACGACAACACATATATACATTATATGCGCACAGTCGTGTAACCAGGGCTTAAACAAAGACACAAATAATAATAATAATAATAATAATAATAATAATAATAATAATAATAATTAAAAAGCTGCATATATACATGAAACCACAGGAGGTTATGTAAGAAAGAAAACCTTGGAAACAGGAGGGACGGGTAATTCAACAGCAGGAGGAACCCTAGCTTTGTCGGGACTAAAGGAAGAAGCCATGGATGATACTGAAGCACGAGTTATTAAGCGAGAAGCAGTAACGTTGACCGGATTGTGAAGAGCGTTGGTTTTAAAAGCAGTGAGACTGAAGTTGCGTCGAGTAGATGCAGATAGACCAACGGAACGAGTGTATGAAGGGAGAGTTGTTGACAAGAATGCAATTGATCCACTTCTCATTTCTTTTCTTTTACGCTCTTACTTCACCCATTCACCTTGTCTATTGATGGAACCCTTTTGGAATGTTTGACTTCTATACTTTTACCTATACCGTATCCGTACTGGTATTCGTATCTGTACCAATTTTGGGTACTCGGTGTAGGTGTTTGTATCCATTTTTATTGATTTCGATATTCGGTACTTTCAGTATTGGTACGGGTACGGGTACCGAATTTTATATACTAATGAATTTGATAATATGTTTTACTTCGTATTATGGTATTTATGGTATTCGTATCAATTTTACCTATTTGGTACACGTATCTAGGGGTGTAAATGACACGTAGCGGCTCGAGAGCTACCCGGGATCGGCTCGGTAAAAAGCCCGAACGAGCCGAGCCTTAACGAGCCCGAGCCCGAGCCTGAAATATGGATCGTTTAGTTTTCGAGCCCGGGCCCGAGCCCTAGATACAAAGCTCGATTGGGCTCGCGAGCCTAAACGAGCCCAAACATAATTATAAGTTTTTTATATATCTCTTATAATTTATAGCCCACATCTCCAAAGCCCAAGTCCTTATTTCGTAGGCCCATTTAATAACACTCGCGAGCCGAGCTTTTGCGATCTCGAGCCGAGCCGAGCCGAGCTCGAGCTTTTGATTTTGCTAGCGAGCCGAGCTCGAGCTCAAGATTGTAGGCTCGAACCGAGCCGAGCTCGAGCTCGAGCTTCATAAAACCATAACGAGCCGAGCCCGAGCCCAACCAGGCTCGGGCTCGGCTCGGCTCGTTTACACCCCTACACGTATCATATTGGTACATGTATTACCTATTTGGTACGGGTACCAATCTTATTGTTTATTTAAAATGGACTTTCAAGCTACAACTCCTTATGTGGAAACGGCTAATATTTTAAGCATTAGATGGATGTTGCAATGAAGTTCTGATTATTTATAGATTGAGAAAAAGAAAAAAGTTCATGGGGAAGCTATTATTCAGGTAGAAGATTTTTAAAGCTAGAGTTAAAGATCGGTGTTTATTTTAAAGGAGTAGTTACATATGAATATATGATATTTCTTTCAGACGTTTTATTAGACACATGTAAGGTTTATTCGGTCAATTTTGTTTCATGTTATGATCCTGTGATGATTAAATAAGATGGAAGCCGAAATTGGACCGTTGACAAACCTAATCCCCCCCCCCCCCCCTGGCATCAAAAGTTAAGAAAGCATGGTTCGCTTATATGTGAACTCTTTTAGTTTTCTACTGGAAATAGTAAAAAAAAACTGGTTAAAACGGATCTTGTTGATAAAATCTTTTTTTTATGAAGATTTAGTTTGTCAAATATGATTCTACATTAATAATCTACTATTATTGTATAAAATTGATTATAAGTATATATCGAAATCAGTAGCTACATAGTAAGGGTTAAAATGGGTTTATCTTGAAATAAGTAATTTTATTGTGCACTTCTCTATGGGTTGAATCATAAATATCTTTAATCATAATTGCCCCACCCTTTTGGTGTGGTGATATGGGTGGTGTTTTCTAACATAGGTTGAAGTTTGAGCCTTACAAGAGGCAAAATAAGTGTATTTTAAAAGTAATTAAAGGGGAGTAAGATTTAGCCATTCAAGTTGATTGAATTCAAATGTCCCCATTCCAATTTGAGAGTTCAAGTTCGGTCCGAATTCGGGTTGATTCGAATTCAAACGAATTCTGAAAATAAATCTAATTTGAATTAAAAAAAAAAAAAAAGTTGTGATTTCTGTGTAAAAAGTTTATAAGCATAACACGTTGAGTAACCTTGAAACTTCAAAAACTTAAAAAGCTTTCTAATTTACGATAAAAAAAAAAAATTAAAGAACCAACAATAACTTAAAAAGTTGACGAGTCTGATTTTTGTGAGCGGCTGGGTAGGGGAGATTGGGCCAATGGTTGAGCAAGGAATTCAGGAAATTTAGCCCATAATCCTAATAGCCCACTTACAGGTATTAGCCCAAACAACATATCAAGTAAACCCAAACCCTTAATTATCTCCAGTTTCAAATACTTATAAAAAAACATTCTATTTATATTCGAATAAGTGGGTCGGGTCAGGTCAAAACACGTGAATTCAATCTCGATTCAAAAAACGAATTCAGAATTTGGTTTGGTTTGGTTCAGATAAGATCCCAATTCGTTTGTTCAAAATTTGAATTCATTAATCAAATTCAGTTCGGATCGAAATCCAATTCTCATTCTGATAGCCCCAACTTCTAAAGTAGTTTTTTTATTTGACACGTTAGAGATGAACATAACCTCACCCGACCTATTAATAAGTTAAATGGTCAAAATTGTCCGATGTGGATCCATTACTTATTATCTTATTTTTTGTGGCTAACAAAGTTTATATTTCAAACTTTTTATTTATCAGTGGATTCGGTAACGGATCAAAAGGCTTCGCACTGAGGTCAAAGTTTATTTGGTCCGTTCAAGGTTCAATGCATTTGATTGTTTTTAAGTCAAATCTTATAAGTTAACCCATAGGTAAAAGGGTTGACCCAAAGAACCTTTTGTCCAACATAAAAGTTTTTATATATAATCTTTCGAATATAATGACTACAACACGTATATTAATAACTTTTTTATTACACAAGTAAAAGGCTTGACCCATATAATTACATGTAACACCCTAATTGTTTTGGGTTATAATTTTAAAGTGTCTTGAGTTGACAAAATCGTGTGGGTAATGAGTCTATAAGCGGGTTCAAGTATGTTAAGTATGATTTTGAAAATCACATCATTACGACAATGATGCAATCGCTTGAATAAATCGATTGTGATATGGGAATGTATACATTAAAAAATATACTAAGGTGTTTGTTATATTGTTATTTTATTTTTATCGTTATTCTTGAAATAATACATAACTTAGGTTAGCCCATATATATAAAAAAAAAAAGGGTTAAGATATCAACATCTGCGTCTAATGTCTTGTTATAAACATAACCATACGCTAAAGTTGCAGATAGTCTTCCTCGTTTGATAGGTCACATTACACATTTGTCATGTATCGATAAACAATCTATGTGATTGATGTATGTGTATGGAGCCTAAACTCTTTAAGGTTGTTATTAGGTTAAAGTTCATTGGTCAAAAATTGCGTTTTTGGAATATTATGTTTTTGGACCAAAAGTTAAGTATGATAGAAAAGAAAATTGTAAATAGAATATACATGGTCCCAAAAAGTACACTACTAAAGAGCCTTGAAGCCAATCATGATGGACCACTTTGGTTAAGAATTAGGCCTTCGGGATAGGTAACTTTCGTATACGTAACTTTCATAAGAATTACAACTCCTTAAAGAACTTTTGATTAATTTGGTAAGTACCTTAATAAAAAGAATATAACTTTTAATCATATAATGTCTTTTGGTGCGTGTAAGGATTGGAAATTTAGATCGTCAAACCAGACCATATTAAAATAGTGGTACAAGAAACCAAAGTGGTCCAAATAGGTTTGGTACATGTGTATCGTATGCTTAGAACCGGCTCTGACCTAAAGTGAATAGTTTAGTTCAAAATAAAACATCCTCTAAAACTATGTTATTCAAATTAGCATAAAAACCAAGTTTAGCGAATATAAGAGTAAACATAATACGAGTATCTAAACCTTTTTGTGTAACTTTACATTTTTTTATGGGTGTAAATGAGCTAAAATGAATCTAAACCCGGCTAAGCTCTTGCTCATTGGTTCGTTTCGAGCTCTTTGTCAAAGCCTGAGCTAGTTTAGTGAGCAAATTTTCAAACTCGGTCTCGACTCGTTTGTTATATATTTTTTATCTTATTTGTATACATATATGATTAGTATATACGTTTATAACTAACATGATATACATAATTTTGTTATTTTGATCCCAGATATATAACAATAATAACTATTGTGTAAATATATCTTTTTTTAAATAAAAAATATTATATCTATATCATTCACTAATAGACTCGTCTAGACATGTGGGTCAATTCAAGCTTGATACATGAAACTTGTAAATTCAAGCTCGTTTTTCAATTAAGCTTCAAATTAGACTATGACTTGTTTAAGCTCAAGTTGATTCAAGCATTTAGCGAGAAGCATTTCATGAATGATTTGGTTCATTTACATTCGGATTTTTTCACCCATATTTTATCAATCACTTCTTATACAACTTAGATGCAAATCTCATAGCTCTATCTAAAACTAATGTACATGTCATCAAAGATGGTGGTCAACGACAAAAAAAAATGGTGGTCATCGATTCATCTCCATAAATTTTAGGAAAAACATGTTGGCCACTGGCATCCCTAATGTAGATGAGAGTTATGACCTCAGTTGCAACAAATTGGTCCACTTGATGTTTTTTGGTTAGAATTTGTTAAGGAATTTATTGGTGCATCGATGAACAATAGATATATGAGATGCCACCAAGGCTATGCCATAAGGCACATAGGATACCCTACTTAGAACATGAGTTGTCTTGATCACCAATAAAATGCATTGTTTGGAGGTGTATGCATCCATAATTGGTTGTCTTCATCTATAATACATTATAAAGGAGGAGTGACGGCTAAGATAGTAATTTTGTTATGGGTACAAGTTTTGTAGCTACATGTACAACTTAATAAAGCTTAATTGATAGGGGTAAATTAGTCACTTAAAGGTATATTAAGACACTTACAAGGTTATTAATGTAATTTTATGTTTTAATATCAGTTGAAACCTAAAATTTCATTCCCTTGGTGCCCTCACTTCTTTCACAACTTTTTATAACCCTTTCACATAACCCAGAAACCTTTGAACCGTCTCAGTTAAAACCCATCAATACAGCCATCAATGATTTTAAGAATGGATTCAATTGCTCGTTACATCCTTCGTTCCTCTTGCTTAGATTTCTTAAATTCTTGTTTAGGTTTGTTTCAATTGCTTTAAATTCAATTTTCTACCTAATCATGTGAGGGATTGATCTGGCACCTGGTGGCTAAGTAGATGCATTTGATGGTACATCATCCGTTTTCATGACATTGAATTGGTTCATTGATTTGTATTCTTGTTGAAACCCATTGGATATCAACCGGTTGAACAATAATATCAATTGAAACCTTGGACCCTTCGCAGCCAGCCACCAGCCCCTCCTCTCTATAAACTTCAATTCTGATTCCATAGCAGACATTTTCAGTAATGTAATGCGGATAAAATGTCTACTGGAGAGGGCAAAGAGAAAGAAGGAGACTCTTTCACAAGTAGAAGAATTGATAGACAAGGTAATCGTATTGGTTTTTTTTTTTTTTTTTACTCTTGGTTATTAAAATTGGGTTCATATCTAAGGTTGATGTGGCAGGTTTAACTTGCAAGCGCAACAAGGTACTTGTGTGTTTGGTCTGAGGGATCATAAATTGAGGTCCAGTATCAACAACATACGTAAGGGATTGAGGCTTTTGGCCGGAGGTAATGGATTCTTACTTATTTTGTATTGAAAAGTTTGGATCTTTATGCTTGATGTGAGTTTTAGTTGGAATGTGCTATTGCACACCAAGTGTTTGTATTAATTAACATAGTGTTTCAGACTGAAATTTTAGGTTTTGGATTAAAATATAAGAATACAATAAGAAACTAATGTTTGGATTAAAATATAAGAATAGAATAAGAAGCTAATGTTTACAGACCAACATATTTCTTGCATTGTTAGTTTTTCAGATCACTCAACAATTTAGATAGAGGTTTTTTCCCTCAACTATGACAAACCTCATGTGCATCACTAACTTCTACATATATGTGACAGCTACATCAGTTATATGGATCATGCTGAATTGAGTTTTCATGAGCATTAGTAACTTCTACATATTAAAAATAGATCAATTAGTGGGTCCAATTAATACCCACTTAACCAATAAGGACCATAAGGCTAGCTCCACTTTTTAACATTTCAGAACAATGGAATATTGTTGTCATGTTGTGGTTCCAAAATTGTTAATTAAGCATTGTAAAACATAGAAATACAACTAGAAATTTATGGTACTGGATTACTAATTAACTTCAAATGCAATTTTTCCTTGTCACAGAAGTAGTTTAGATTTAAAAATTCAAAACAAAATAAATTCTAAATATCTCCTTTTATTGCAACCGCTTACGATCACCATGTTGAATACATCTTTGATTAGTATGTACTGCCAGCATGGTGACTTGGAGACCGCGTGAAAGTTGTTTCTTAAAATTTTATATAAAGATGTCACATGGAATCCTATGATTTCAAGATATGCTCAACATGGTGAAGGAGATAAAGCTCTTTTGTTGTTCGCTACTATGAAAAAACAAAGAGCTAAACATGATTGGATCACTTTCATAGGTGTTCTATCAGCTTGCAACCATGCTGAATTGGTCATTCGTGGGATTCAATACTTTGATTCGATGCAGACAGACTACAAAATCAAACCCGAACCGGCTCACTACACTTGTATGTTTGATCTTCTTGGTCGAGCAGGTAAGTTTGTTGAGACTTTAAATTTAATAAAAGTTATGCCTTTTAAGCCCTATCCCGCTATATTCGGGACAATTTTAGGTGAGTGCAAGGTCCGCGAGAATTTAGAGGTAGATAAATAAGCAGCGAGATATTTGCTAGAGTGTGACTCTTCGGTATTTGGTTGACAACCACAGATGGCAAAATGGTATTATACAAGGGGTTAACATTTTTGGTGAGATAGCTTTACCCATGAACTTAATTTGAGTGATTTCACTTCTTTTGTGTGTTGGAGTAGAATATATATTAATCTTCAATATCAATGACTTATGTTATTCCGTATTTATTATATTTATACTATTAGTATATGTAGTTTGTCTATGGTGTTTATTTATACTATTAGTGAATGTTATAAGTGGCCTTTGGTTTAATTGGTACCGAGTCTCTTAATCAGGGGTTGCGTGTTACCTTATAATGCCTTGAAGCGTACTTCGTACTTTATCTTCTGCTTGTTGTGACTGCTAACAACTGAATTTTTTTAATTGTTTGTCGGAGTTTGCTTTTGTTAGCTCTGGGATTTTGATTTTGCAGCAATCAAGAAACTTTGCTTCTGCTTCTGCCTCTAGGGAACCAAAGGTCAAGGGTATGATGCTTAGACCATTTAATCAAGGGTATTGAAATGTGGCACAAGTACACTGTTTTCGTAGTTGATAATTCTTTTTGTGGGAAAAATATTAAACTCCCTGTCATGATGTTGTTTAGGTACCTGTGGCTATGTTTAGGGGATCTGGAAACTATCCATCTGCTATACATTGCAGCAGCAAAAGCCAATGCATTGGATTTAAGTTGAATCTGAAATACTTGATTTTGTTTCCGCTACTACTAAAGCATCATCATTTTCTCAGTTCATGAAAGTATGAAAGATTTAGTAGTACCAGCAGATATCCGAGTGAAAGCCATTAATGAAATCTGTGCTCAAGCTAAATTTTCGGACGTCACAAAAATTTCTTAGGTATGATGATAAAGTTTCGTACTTGTTCTTGATTTAACTTGTTTATTGGTCACTTCGGATTATCTAAATGATACCTGTTCCTTTTAATATTTTTGATGTGATTTTGTTAAAGTTGTTTTGGCTAATAATGTTCGGCTTCGAAATGTTGACACCATTGCCAAGAGATTTTCTGATTTGTCTCTGGCACATCGAGGAGAAGTCAAAGCTGTTGTCACTACTGTCATTGTAAGTTAAATTTGAATTTAAGAAGTCATAACATCAAATTACTTTTGAATCTGAACTTTTTTCAAACATAATGCTTACCATCTTCGTTCATCCTAAGCCCACAAATTAGTTTTTGGTTTTTTAGATCATGCTCGTAAAATAGTAGATTGCAGTGTATTGGATCCTTTTCTTTTTTTCTTTAGAATTTTAAGTTCTATTATGATCTCAATGATGTTTATAATAATAGTAGCTTGCAGTGCTGACCATCTTCGTTCATCCTAAGCCCACAAAGTCAATGGAAGTTGTACGATAATATATTGTTTATTTATTAGTGAATCATCACACACTGTTTAGCAGTTTAAGCTTGTGGTGTTTTTTAGGAACTTATTGTTTGGATACGTCCATATTCTCATATATTTTAAGCTTCATTTGTTAGAAACTTGGAACGGGTGGTAGTTCATAATAGACATCAAAACTGAATATGATATCACTAGGGACACCCGCTGCAACGCGCGGGCATTCCCACTAGTATTAAAAAAGAACAACTGTTGTTCATAATTGTTTTCAAACTTATTATTTTTTGAATTTGTAACATAACTTATTATTTTTTGAATTCAGTAACATAACTTATTAGCTAATAGTAGTTTTTTTTTTTTTTTTGGAATGTGACTTTTTATGTTGTGGCAGAGTTCATCATATCCCCCAGAATTCGGGTTGATTCGATTTCAAACGAATTCTGAAAATAAATCTAATTTGAATTAAAAAAAAAAAAAGTTGTGATTTCTGTGTAAAAAGTTTATAAACATAACACGTTGAGTAGCCTTGAAACTTCAAAAACTTAAAAAGCTTTCTAATTTACGATAAAAATAAAAAAAAATTACGATAAAAAAAAAATTAAAGAACCAACAATAACTTAAAAAGTTGACGAGTCTGATTTTTGTGAGCGGCTGGGTAAGGGAGATTGGGCCAATGGTTGAGCAAGGAATTCAGGAAATTTAGCCCATAATCCTCATAGCCCACTTACAGGTATTAGCCCAAACAACATATCAAGTAAACCCAAACCCTTAATTATCTTCAGTTTCAAATACTTATAAAAAAACATTCTATTTATATTCGAATAAGCGGGCCGGGTCAGGTCAAAACACGTGAATTCAATCTCGATTCAAAAAACGAATTCAGAATTTGGTTTGGTTTGGTTCGGATAAGATCCCAATTCGTTAGTTCAAAATTTGAATTCATTAATCAAATTCAGTTCGGATTGAAATCCAATTCTCATTATGATAGCCCCAACTTCTAAAGTAGTTTTTTATTTGACACGTTAGAGATGAACATAACCTCACCCGACCTATTAATAAGTTAAATGGTCAAAAGTTAAATGGTCAAAATTGTCCGATGTGGATCCATTACTTATCTTATTTTTTGTGGCTAACAAAGTTTATATTGCAAACTTTTTATTTATCGGTGGATTCGGTAACGGATCAAAAGGCTTCGCGCTGAAGTCGAAGTTTATTTGGGATGATCTGTTCAAGGTTCAATGCATTTGACTGTTTTTAAGTCAAATCTTATAACTTAAGCCATAAGTAAAAGGGTTGACCCATAGAACCTTTTGTCCATCATAAAAGTTTTTATATATAATCTTTCGAATACAATGACTACAACACGTATATTAATATTTTTTTATTACACAAGTAAAAGGCTTGACCCATATAATTACATGTAACACCCTAAATGTTTTGGGTTATAATTTTAAAGTGTCTTGAGTTGACAAAATCGTGTGGGTAATGAGTCTAAAAGCGGATTCAAGTATGTTAAGTATGATTTTGAAAATCATAACATTACGACAATGATGCAATCGTTTGGATAAATCGATTGTGATATGGGAATGTATACATTAAAAAATATACTAAGGTGTTTGTTATATTGTTATTTTATTTTTATCGTTATTCTAGAAATAATACATAACTTAAGTTAGCCCATATCTCTATCTCTACTACCTTATTAAGGAGGAGTGATAGGTAAGAAAGTACTTTTACACAATTTTTAAGATGGGAGTTGAATAGTCCCTTCACAAATTTCCAATATTTGGTCATTTTGTTCCCTTTATGCCCTTATGTACAACCTATAATGCTCATTGTATATATGTGTAATGCATACTTCATATCCATTTCAACATGTAACCCCAACACCTAATTAAACCTCAATTCAATTTCAATAAAACCCAAGCTTTTCATTAAATCCTTCTACACATCTATTTAATAATAACAAGCAATGTTTGTGATGGTTCTATTAGGCTTTGTTGGAGCTTATAAACATTGTAGTAATTGGACATTTTTGTCTTTTTTTTGTTTGTTGAATTATGTCTAACCTCATATAATATATGTATTTTTTGCTAATAATTCTATCTCCTTCTCTCTGTATATTACAACTAACTAAAAGAAAACTTAATATCCTGATTTATATATATCAAATACTTTTAATTTAAAATTACCATTTTGGTAAAAAAAAATATTTTTTAACTTGAGTTACCTTTGCGTACTTAGTCAGGTTTAAAAACCGCCGCAACGCGCGGGGTAATTTACTAGTATATAAAAAAGGGTTAAGATATCAACATCTACGTCTAATGTCTTGTTATAAACAGAACCATACGCAAAAGTTACAGATAGTCTTCCTCGTTTGATAAGTCACATTACACATTTGTCATGTATCGATAAACAATCTATGTGATTGATGTATGTGTATGGAGCCTAAACTCTTTAAGGTTGTTATTAGGTTAAAGTTCATTGCTCAAAAATTGCGTTTTTGGAATATTATGTTTTTGGACCAAAAGTTAAGTATGATAGCAAAAAAAAATTGTAAATAGAATATACATGGTCCCAAAAAGTACACTACTAAAAAACCTTGAAGCCAATCATGATGGACCACTTTGGTTAGAATTAAGCCTTCGGAATAGGTAACTTTCGTATACGTAACTTTCATACGAATTACAACTCCTTAAAGAACTTTTGATTAATTTGATAAGTAACTTAATAAAAAGAATATAACTTTTAATCATATAATGTCTTTTGGTGCGTGTCAGGATCGGAAATTTAGATCGTCAAACCAAACCGTATTAAAATAATGGTACAAGAAACCAAAGTGATCCAAATAGGTTTGGTACATGTGTGTCGTATGCTTAGAACCGGCTCTGACCTAAAGTGAATAGTTTAGTTTAAAATAAAACGTCCTCTAAAAACTATGTTATTCAAATTAGCATAAAAACCAAGTTTAGTGAATATAAGAGTAAACATATACGAGTATCTAAACCTTTTTGTGTAACTTTACATTTTTTATGGGTGTAAATGAGCTAAAATGAATCTAAACCCGGCTAAGCTCTTGCTCATTGGTTCGTTTTGAGCTCTTTGTCAAAGCCTGAGCTAGTTTAGTGAGCAAATTTTCAAACTCGGTCTCGACTCGTTTGTTATATATTTTTTTATCTTATTTATATACATATATGATTAGTATATACGTTTATAACTAACATGATATACATACTTTTGTTATTTTGATCACAGATATATAAAAATAATAACTATTGGGTAAATATATCATTTTTAAATAAAAAATATTATATTTATATCATTAATTAATAGAGACTCGTTTAGGCATGCGAGTCAATGCAAGCTTGATACATGAAACTCATAAATTCAAGCTCGTTTTTCAATTAAGCTTCAAATTAGACTATGGCTTGTTTAAGCTCAAGTTGATTCAAGCATTTAGCGAGAAGCATTTCATGAATGACTTGGTTCATTTACATTCGGATTTTTTCACCCATATTTTATCAATCACTTCTTATATAACTTAGATGCAAATCTCATAGCTCTATCTAAAACTAATGTACATGTCATCAAAGATTGTGGTCAACGACGGAATAAAAATGGTGGTCATTGATTCATCGCCATAAATTTTAGGAAAAACATGTTGGCCACTGGCATCCCTAATGTAGATGAGAGTTATGACCTCAGTTGCAACAAATTGGTCCACTTGATGTTTTTTGGTTAGAATTTGTTAAGGAATTTATTGGTGCATCGATGAACAATAGATATATGAGATGCCACCAAGGCTATGCCATAAGGCACATAGGATACCCTACTTAGAACATGACTTGTCTTGATCACCAATAAAATGCATTGTTTGGAGGTGTATGCATCCATAATTGGTTGTCTTCATATTAAAAAAGAACAACTGTTGTTCATAATTGTTTTCAAACTTATTATTTTTTGAATTTCTAACATAACTTATTATTTTTTGAATTCAACAACATAATTGGTTGTCTTCATTTCTCGCCAACTTGACAGATGTTGCACCATTCACAAGAGGCAAGCCTCTCTGGAGTAAATGCACGGTAGTAGAAAACCGGGGGCCATCAAAATCGAACATGACCCCTCCGAGGAGGGTAGGCTCAACCATCACTTGACAAAATATCCACTCATAAATGAAGGAAATGGTGATCAAACCTACATCACATAAAGTGAGTACAAGTCTTTCCACCACTCCACCACTATGAGCAGATACTAGCTAATCGTAATTAATCTTTCTAGTTGCTACTATAATCTGCTCTTGTTAAAGAATATAAGTATATGTAGGCATCATTTATTGCATAAAATGACGTATTTTGAGATAGTATTTAATTCGAAAGGTCTTTTGAATTTAATGCTTTGTTTGGCTTGACTTCCATGATAATATCCACAAGGGTGATACGATATCCCATCTCTACCTTGTTTGTGCTTGTCTGGCTTTCTTTCATTTCAATCAATATCCTTGTGGTTTGTGGCTCCACATGAAGAGAATGTGATCCTCTTCCTATTCACCATTGATTATCTACAAAAGTCTCATTTAGGTCATTTAAAAACCAAATATGGTGTCATATCAATAAAAATATAATTTGTTTAGAGAAGGACCCCAACAAGTCAACAACCACAGTTTGTGAAAGTAGGAGTCGGTAATTGTGTAAGGTTGACGGATTAGTGGTTGTAGGCCAGTAAACAAACCGAACGAACAAGAACAAATGCATGTTCGTCTTTGTTCATTTAACTTTAACCGAATACGAACACATAATTGAACACATTTTTCTGTTCGTGTTCGTTCATTTAAAAAATTGTCATGTTCGTGTTCGTTTATGTTCATCCGTTTAAAACATAAACGGAAATAAACATAAAAAAGCTTGTTCGTGTTTAATTAAACGAACAAAAATTTTTGTTCATGTTTGTTCGTTTATTGAATAAACGAACTTCCCGTCGAATAAGTTCATAAACAGGTCATGAAAGTTCGATTTGTTTACAGGCCTAATGGGTTAACATATCAACGTTTTATTTACAACCAACCAAAACACACTTGGACTAGAATTTAAATATTTTTATGTCAAGTTCGTGTTTTAAGACATGGTTGAAATTACATCCCATAGTAAAACTTGAAAGCTTGTTTGTGTTATTATATAATCTTACATTTAGAATAGGGTGTTAGCTACAGTAAACGTTAATATCACGTACGGTTGAGTCACAGCCCAACCATAACATGCCACATGTCACGCCTGTTACCCTGTATACCTCACGTGGCTTTGTTTGTTTTTTCTCATTTCCTTTCTGATTTACTAATCTTCATACGGCACACGACGGTGCAAAACCAGTGGTGAACGGCGGCGATAATCGTAGAGGCCGACAGCCGCACCACTAGCGGTGGCTACATAGCACCAGTGGCTGTTCTGAGGTGATTTTGGTGGCGAACTACTACCATTGGTGGCCTTGGCGGGTGCCGGTGGGCGAAGATCGGCAGAAAAGATGAGCAACGACGGTGGTTGTGTGACTTGGTGTTGGTGGGTTAAGGTCGTTCGATTTGTAATGTGATTTAAGCAGTTGGCTTGATTTCTAGATGTATGACCTGAGAGAGTAAGAAATAAAATACTCCAGATTGAGATGAAAAATAGTTTGATTAATGGGTTTTCTGATGGTTCTGATGCAGCGAAGGTGGTTGAGACGGTGAGTGTTTAGCCATTTTACTCTGTGAAGATGACGTGTACTTATGTATACTTTTCAGATCTTCGTTCTTTAACCAATGTATTTTGCCTTGGGTTTTTAAGCCCAAAACAAAAGCTAACATATTATGCAATTTAAACAATTAAACCCAAGTTGCAAATGAATGAACTTACAGTTTGATTTGTATGAATAACAAAGTTGAAACACGAAAATTCAAGCAAATAATAATAAAATATACATCATTAAAAATAATATATAATAGCAAAATTAGCCTCTAAGTAACGACTATAGAATATTAGTTTTCTAATTTAATTAATAAAACATACGCATATTAATACATTTTACCTTCAAACAAATGAGGTAAACCTTGCATGATAATTAAAATGATTATTGGTATAATCCTTAAAAACCCATGAAACGGAATTATATTTTCAACAAAGTATTGTGTTATATCGTAAGCTAAATTAAGTGTCCGCATAATACCAGTATCGTGACAAAGTGAATTGATAATTGGTACCACAACGTTTCTAACCGAAAAACATCGGCACCAATGTTGGAACTATTAAAACAAGTGGTAATATTTGTTTTATAGTTTTTATCCATGTAAAATACGTATCACCGTCCTTTTGGGTATATCAACCAACCAGCAAAGCTCATTTAGTGGGGCCTAACTCTGTAAATACAATAATACCGCTCGCTCTTTCACACACCCTGTAATTAGATGTAGGTCCTTTTGATAAATGTTACAAAACCGAAATAATATGGCTTTTCGAACCTCTACTATGTCATTTTTTTATCCCCAAGGTAGACATTATTATGTTTGTTGATTTGAAACTCTAAAGACGTGATGGAAAACATAAAATGCATTAACAAGTTACTGGTATACGCACATGCCCGCGGGCAACGCCCGCGGATCAAATACTAGTTGTGTATATATTTATGGTAATTTCACAATTTCAATGACAAGTGTGAGGTTATAACCTAGGATATCTTGGTTATTCTAAACAAACTTTAACCACTTAACATTTCCAAATGCATAAGGTCAAAATGGTCATTTTTTTAAACTTTGAAGGCCAAATTGCAATTAGGATTATGGAATTACGCAATCAGTCATTAATCCACAAATAAAACAAGAAAGGATCTCTTAATGGGCCATTGAAATTTCCATTGTCGGCCATCCAACATCATTTCTTTCACGTGTACGTATCAAGTCTAGTTAGATATGCACATAAATGGGTCACTAGTAAGGATCGGTTCTAAGTCTGTCTCGATGGTATGGGACTCATGTCCCGTTTTAACAAACTTAATGTCGATTAGGACCGGTCTCAATACCTAACAAACGACTCGTCAAGAGTTGGCAGGGCCGCCGCTGACCCATTTAATTATTTTGTACCTATATCATTTTTACATGGGCTTGTGCCATTTATCTACAGAAATGGTACCTAAGATTTCCCCTAATTAGTATACATGTAAATCTGTTATTATTGCTATAAGTTTACCTTTTACCAAAAAAAAATTTGAAGAGTAGTGTTTCAGTGGTAAAAATGTCCCTCTGAGAGTACCCCTGCCCAGGATCGAATCCCTCCCCACATGGGTTTCTCATTTCAAACCTAATGGTCATTTTTTTGGTGAAGCAAGGACTCGAACCTGAGACCCTCGGGCAGGAACTGCACTAATGTGGGTAAACCTTCTCACCTCCATTGCAACCACTGGGCTACAACATCATTAGTACCTTTTACCAAATGATTTTAACCTCAAACTTGTCCAAATATTCATTACCAGTTAGTTAACACGCATTCATAAACATTAGGATAATCCTTTCATTGTTACAAATACACATTATTATAATTTTTTTTATGAGTGTGTGACCTCATCGCTCTTCCTTCTCATTTAACATGTTTAAAATTTGAGTTGACAATTAAAATCGTCTCTAGGGTTTGGTCAGTTTTGCTTATTACATCTTTTTTTTTTTACAAATGTAACAAGCAAAACTGATAAAAAAAATTAATATTTAATTTAAAAAAAAATCCTCAATGAAATCAAGACAACCACATATTATATATTGAGTTTATAAATACAGTGAAATAAAAAAACAAAATCAGTTATTATGGTAACCCAAATGGGGTCTGCTACTCCAAAATATGTTGACTTTTCATGTGACACAATGATCCGATTTCGAATACAAGATAAAGCCATTTTTGGAAACATAAAATTATTGATGATACAAAAATCCATTGAATTCAAATTTTTGATGAACTTGATTTGCGTAAGTCATACTCATCGGATATCAGATGAGTATCTTGCAAATAACTTGGTGGTTTACATAGAAAAAATAAATTGCCGAAGAGTTTGATTCCATCTGCAATTGATGAGTTTAAAGAGCTATAAGGTCGTCGGGCTGAGTTGTGATACCTTTTTCAGGTACTCATCCTTTTTTTCGCATTTTTCATTTATATTTATGGACTTTGTTTTTTAAAATGGTAATTTAAATTATTGAAAATTAATGGATATTTAGAGTTCTTATTGTTTGACCTGATCTGAACCGTATCGCCGATCCAAAACTGAGTGGTAGGAAAAGCAAAATTTTGGTCATGTGATTTCGGGTCCCCTTGTCAAAAGTTCAAGATCCACCGCTCCATGACAATTGACCAACTAGTTATTTTTATTTGCTGATGAAAGTTTTTTATTTTAATTTTTTGAAGTGGTGGCATATTCAGTTATATGTTGTTGATGTCAACTTCTCTTTTGTCGTTGATGGAATTGCCAGCGGTGTTGATTGCGAAGAAGATGATGATAGCAAGCCAAAATGAAACCTAATTAAATCCAACGATAAATGTAGTTGTTTTTTTTTTTTTACTCAAATAAAGGTTTATAGCTGATTAAAAGAAGCAATTTTATAATAATGAAATACCGACTTAGGATCAAATACACAGTGAAAAAAAAATATAAAGTCGTAGGAAGGGTATCAAACGAACTTCGATTGAACTCATTCAAGCAGCATTGGAACCGTCTCATCGAACCCTATGATGTTAGTTTTTAGGTCTTCGTTTTTTTGGGTTTTTAGCTTATAGTTTTTAGAATATACGTTATATTGTCTTTTATGTAGTATTGTGCCTTTTTCTTATTTTCATCATTGTGTCATTTTTGCAATTCGTTGTGTCTTTTTTCTTCAACGTTGTGTTATATTTTTCAGCATTGTGTTATATTTTTGTGGCTCATTATATCATATTTCGTGATCTATTGTGTTTTTTGTATCATTCTCACCCTTCTCATTTTTGTTACACTGTGTAGAATAACTTGACTCAAATATAATTTCGTAAATACATACATACATACATACACACACACAAATATATATATATATATATATATATATATATATATATATATATATATATGGGAGAGTTATCTTGATAACACTAAATATCGCAAAAACGTGAAAACAAATGAGAAAATCAATCAAAATCAATTTTGTTTAATACAAAATAAATTATATTTAAAATATAACGTGTAGTATAAAATAAAAACAATTAAGGTATGTTTTTCACAACGTAAGTCACACAATTTTTATAATTCTACTATTAAACATATTTTCTTTTATCACAGGGATTGAACCTTCGTCAGACAAAAAGAGAAAAGTTTTTCCCTACGCCTCTATATTAGTAGGCCAAGATTCTTTGGTTGATTTGTTTAGTGGGTTAGACTAGACTATAAGAGCATTCATAGTAGGTTCCCATTCTCATTCACTCACAACCAATCATAACCATATATTACATTAAAAATCATTAAAATTTCTCTTTCATCCATTCACAACCACTTTCAACAAATATTAAAAAATAAATACAGTTTCCTGTTTTCCTTAAAAGATTCTCAAATAACACCAATTATACCGATCAACAGGAGATTCCCCATTTTTCTTCGCTCACAACTACTCTAACCAACCCCATATAATTTAAGGGACATACTCACATAAAAATGGGAGAGCTACTGTGAATGCTCTAAGTCTATAAGAAGTGGAGGGGAAAAAGGGGATGAAGCGTTTATATGGTACTTGTGGGATCTATGTGGGGTGAGAGGGGAGTGCCACGTGGAATTTATTTATTTTTTTAATTTTCTTTATAAAAAGTTTAATAAATAATAAATTTAAAATATTTAAAAAATGTATCAAAATAATCTATTTTTTTTAATTTATATTTAAATAGTTAAAAAAATTATTTAAATATTTAATAAAAAAAATATTATTCAAACGTTTGAATTTCACCGTCGGTTTTCAAACGTTTAAAATTCAAATTTTTCTAATTTCTGACCCTATAAATACAACATCAAAACCTCCTTCTCAGTCACAATTCTCACCAACACACCAATAAAAGATATGGGTGGCAGTTATCACGAGACTGCCGGACCTTCCAATCTCCAGCGATACTCTCGCCGGAGACGGCGGCTACCATTTTCATCTCCTCTTCCTCCTCCACAACCAATCTTCTCCCCCCTCCTCCACAACCAATAGTCTCTTCTCCTCCTCCTCTACAACCAATGTTCCATCTTCCTCCTCCTGCTCTAAAAGGGTGCACCCCCATTCCCCCACTACCAGGGTATACTCCACCAACACCAGATGCGGATCTCACTAATGAGGAGTGCCTCTGGGCCTTCGATTATACCATGGCTGAGATGGGAATGAGGCGTCTACGGTTTGTGGAGACCCAACCAAACCGAACCCCACCCCAAACTACCAGGGTACACCCACCCCCCTCCACTTTCAGATACCCACCCCCCCACTTTCAGGGTACACCCACCCCCCACTTTCAGGCTACATCCACCTGAAACCCTCCTCCTCGGGGGCCATATGAGGAGGAGTACAAAGCAGCTAGAGCTGCTGGGGAAGAAGAACGATACTACTACTACTCGGGATCAACTCCTGAGTATTGCCGCATCCGCTCGGATGCGAGGTCCGATGGTCGCGATAGCGACCGTTCTGTCTCACTTCCAGAGTATACGCTAGAGGACTAGGACAATTACTCTCCGTAGTGGGGAGTTTAGGTTTTAATTAGTAGTTTAGGATTATGTACCGTGTTTATGTAATGTGTTTATGTAATGTTTAGTAGTCTAGGATTATGTAATATTGTAATAAGTAAATTAGGATTCTGTAATGTTTTAATGTAATGGTTTTTATTAAATTTAATAGGGTTAATTATGTAATGTTTTTTTTATAAACCAATATTTTGATTTTTTTTTTATTTTTTATTTATTTTTAAACCCAACGGTTGTTTCTTAGATTTAAAAAAAAAAAATTAATCCCCAACAATAAACATCCCCCAACCAATAAGAAAAAGCCACGTTTCCAACCATTCTCCCCCACGCCCATGGATCTTTCCCCGCCCAACCCTCCCCCCCCCCCCCCTCCACGCCCAATCGAGGCGGTGTTGGGGGCTTGAAGGCCTTCTTCCCGCCCCTCTTCACCCCCACTTTGAACACTCTAAGAGGAGTATTCTATTTTGTTTTACATTTTAAGCTGTCTCATGTTTTCAAAAAATTAAAAAAATCATCTCTTATTTTCAGAAAACTATTAAATAATATAGACACATATGTATAAGATAAATAATAAATTCTTTTTTGTCTCTAGTTTCTTTCTTTATATTTATAAAACCCTAAAGAGACTAAGGGCTCTTTGGTAAGCCTATTAATAAGGCTCTGAACAATTCAGCGTTGAATGATTCAGCATTTAGCGTGTTTGTTTCAGCTTTTGAATGGAATGGTTAAGACTGAACCATTAAGATTTAGGATGTTGCTGAACCATTAAGCACTGAACTATTAAGCACTGAAATAGGTTGAACCTTAACGAGACTCTCCTACCAATGTGGGACAAGAAAATTAACTATTAAGAGGTCAAACTTAATGATTCAGCACTTAACCATTCAGACCTCTTAACTATTCAGACATTTTAATGATTCAGCACTTAATCAACCAAACGTCCCCTAAGATGGTGGATTGGTGGTGATGGTACAGTGATGAGCAACCTTGACGCCTCGACGGTGGTGATTATGACGAGTGGCGGCGTTAAAGGAGTGTGTGGTGTTTTATACTCAACTTATCAAATAAAAGTAGAATCAAATTGAGATGAAATAAGTTAATTTTTAGTTAAGATTTTTTTAAACAGAATTTTAGTTAAGATTAATTGTAAACTGTAGTTTAATAATTTAATCTGATGTTGGTTCATTAGAAAACAAAACGTTTGGTTAAATGATTTTATAAATTGGGTTTAAACCCACAAATCTAGGGATGTTTTGAAGCCATTAAGAGATGAATCTTTATAAAATAACTCTTATTTTAATTATTATTTTTTTTCTAATCATACACGTAATCATTCTGTATAATATACAGAACACACCTAATCTTTCGTCCAATACTCCAATCATACAATAACATAATTACATTCTTATATTTTCTAACTATATGTTTGTACAAAAGAATTTACAGTTCACATATTTATATTTTCATATAAGGGAGACAAAAGTTTAACATTAGACACTAATACAACTTGTAAAACATATGATACTTCCTTAAGACTTATAAATATACTATTATCGTGATTTTTAAAGAGCAATAAATTTTCCATATGCATTAACAATTTTTTAAATTACGCTATAAAAACGAACATTTTATTCTCTTTTATTTTAGTATGATATTACTATAGTTTTTTTCTTAATTTTAAAAAATTAACTGTTATGTATTTATCGATATTTGTGTTTTTCATCGCATCACACGGACATTCCTCTAGTGTGCGTGTATACATGGACCTTTCATGCATGACAAAATCCAAGTAGAACTATGATAACCATATTTAAATTCAATACATAAGATGATTATGTAATCATTTGTCTTAATTTTTTTCATTCTCTTATCAAGTATGTGTAGCATGATATACAAGCGCCTGAATTCGCCTTTATTAATATAATTAAAAAAAAAATACAAATCATACTAATCTTTTAGCTATTTTTAGTAGCATGTATAGTTTTTATTTACCATATTCAAAGTTTTTTCTTATAGTATTCTAAATTCAAAGGCGATTTTATGGTCCCACAAACCTAACTACACTTCATAAGTTCACATTAGAAATTCCTAGTAATATATACCACCAAATATTCATATGATCTAAAAAAATATATCTTTATGGGATTTGGTTGGCTAAACTCACATCCTCTTTTACTATTCATACCCTTCTTTTAAAAAAAGTTAGTTTTGAAATGTCAAATTCCACCCTCATACGGTTTAAATGTGTTTGTTAATTGTGTTTAATTAATAGATATATAGGGTATGTTTGGCAAAACTAACTGGAGACTGGTAGCTGGAAGCTGCAAGCTTTTTAAATATATTTTGGTGTTTGGCAGAGTAGCTGATAAAATGTATAAAATGACCAAAATGGTCATAATTAAAATATTGTAAAGAAGGTTTTTATTTTATTTTTAAAATAGAATGGGTATTTGTGTTATTTACTAAATAAAAGCTTGTAGCTAGTAGAGCTTTTTCTTAAAAGCTATTACTAGTAGATTTTCACTGTAGAGTTTTTTCTCTAACCTAAAAGCTTTCAGCCCCTTCAACCAAACAACGCTTTTTATTAAGTAGGAGCTTTTTCTTCAAAGCTTAAAGCTTGAAGCTCCTAAAAGCTCTTAAAAGCTCCTTGCCATTTGTTTGTAAGACTGAATGGATTCCTTTATATGAAACGTGTTGCTTTGATTTATAGTAGTAGGGTTTTATAGATTTTTAAAAATTAAATTTCTAGTCAAAAAACTTATTTAATATGGTTAATTACTTACCATGATTAAAGGAATTTCAGGATTTGAATTTTTTGGTGTAATTACAATTCAAATTTTTCGAAAATTTGAATTTATGGAGATGTAACGTTTTTTATTTTTAGCAATTGTGTAATTACAAAGAATTTTTAATTAAAAATGTTTATTAATAAGCTTAAATACTTACCATTATTAAAGAAATACTATTTGAATTTTAAAGTAAACGAAAAAGTCAACTTAATTATATTTACATTTTTTTATGTTTTTTTTTATTAAGTATGTAATTACAATACACTTGTTTAAGTTAATTGTACTATAGCAACTTTGTAATTTTAACATAATCTTTCGTTATAGTACTTAGAATTTTATATTAAAGTAACTTAAAACATTTTTTTAAAAAATTTGTTTGTAAAAACGGAATATAATTAAATATTAGTCATATTTTGTTGAATAATGTTATTGAATGTATTAGAAGTTTATGTTTGATAAATTGTTTGTAAATAATATAAATATGATAAAAAAATGTGAATTATATATAGGTGGACTTATAAATAATGTTATGATTCTTATAGACAATTCAACATAACGTATAAATAATTAAAATTTATTCAACAACGCAACAATTATTTGCCAAAGGTAAGGAAAAAAACATAAATGTTCAAACCAACAATTAATTCAAATGAAAAATAGTAGCAAACATCAAACAAACCATAATAAAAAACAAATTGTCTCAAACCATAAACAAACATCCAGAAAAAATCCCCAAAAAAATAGTAAACAAACGGATAAATGTTCTTATTTTTCAAGCTTTGGGATCAACAGGGGGATCTCAACTGATTTGTCCGTGCAAACTTTCTTATCACCCTTACGCACTTTGGTAGTAGACTCACTTGCATCATCTTCTAGACCGTAAACTTTGTCGAGGCTACGCTTCACTTCCTGCTCGTCATGGACCAGACTAAGGGGCTGTTTGGTTGATTAAGTGCTGAATCATTAAGATGGTCTGAATAGTTAAGAGGCTCTGAATGGTTAAGAGCTGAATCATTCAGCATCCCTTATTAGCTTAATGGTTCAGCACTTAATCATTCCATTCAGATGCTGAAACAAACAGTCTGAATGCTGAATGATTCAGACCTGAATGGTTAAGAGGCTGATTAAGAGGCTACCAAACAGCCCCTAACTCTGCAAGATGATTCTGGAGTGTTGTTATCTCCAACAGAATCCTACAAAAGTAAATGAAAGGTAAAAAGTTTGATAATAGTAGCAATTTAAATTTAATTGCGGGAGTGATTTAAGAGGTGAAAAGAACCTTAAGAGAGACTGCATTTTGTGTAGATGATTCAACTCCATCCAAGCTTTCAAATCCAGGTTGATCCACCTAAAAACATTAAAGGATTTGTATGTGTCAGATTATATAGTAAAACAATAAGAAATTTTTATAAAATCAACTTATAAAGGAATATAGGACGGGAATAAAAACCTGAATATCGGAGAACTTTTGTTCTAGTGAAGAAAGTATCGATGACTCATTCGTAAACTTGCGTATACTATATCCGTCTAGGTGCTTGTCAATATTGAATTGACCCACTTTAATTTTGAACGCAAACTTTTTGTCTTCAAGAGCATGAAACTCAGTTGGAGTTGTTTTTTCTTCACCAGAAACCTTAATAACAAATGACATACATAATATAAAGCAAAATAAGTAATTTGTTTTGGACTGAATATAAACAACTTACCTGCTTAGATTTTTCTAAAAGTTGCATTGCTGACATTCCCAGCAATTTCTTTGCTTCACGATCAAACAAAGTAAGGGATGTAATACCAGTAAAATCCTGAACCCTTAAAGGTACTCTAAACCTACATTTACAAATTACAAAATATTATTAAACAAATTTAATAGTGTTTTACTTTAAGATGTACATATTTAAGATAAAGCATACACTGGATCAGCAGAGACGATGTGCTTTGGACATTCTCTATTGGGGCAAACTAACACCTGTTTAAACGAAGTAACATCTGTTTCTTCATTATCATCAGGTAAACTTAAGGTCGGCTCCACCTTGTGATTACAGTGCTCACATCCCAAATAATACCACTCATCTTTATCATCGACACCCTTAATGGTTCCAAGAACAATGACCTGTTTGTTAACCTACAAAAGAAACAAGAATCGGTTAAAAAATGAATTTTAAATAAAACTTGTATATAATGATATGATAAATCAATTGAGTCTTACCTCTGTTATCAAAGGAAGATCACGAATAGTGCTGAAAGGGGTTTTATTCAAGAATTCATCATTAATATTCATACTACCAGACGATCCAAGAGATCGTTGTACAGAAGATGATTCCGTAGAAAAAAACTTTTCAATATAACTGTAAATATAAAAAAATTAATATAACATATATATAATAACTCAAATATTTAGATATATGTAAATAATTACAGGATAATTTAAACATATCACCTTTTCTTAAAAGCACGAATATCGTCAATATCTTCGTTGATAAACAGGCGAGTTATATTGAACCCATTTTGCAAACTTATATTACATTTAAAAAAAAAAAAGCAAGCGTTATTTTTTTAAAAAAAGTAATAAAAATGTCAAATGTAATACAAATTGCAAGAAATGACAAACCTTTATAATTGGTAAAGCTACCAAATTGAACAATAAGAACAACATGGACTTCAGCTTCATTCTGCTTGATGTACTCAAACATCTGCTCACTATATTCATCCCACAAAGAACATGACATTTTTACCCCACTACATACAATACATTTTTTATTAGATCATGCATAAATTTCAAACATTTATTCCTAAGTATTAATCGTACAAATGACACATGAATATAACATGAAAGATTATGAGATAATAAATTATGAATAGAAAAAATGAAACACATACTCTAGATCAATCAAGAGTAGGTTCATTTTCATTTTCAATCCAGCTTTTGTTTCGATAGGCTCGGGTGGACTCCATTCTTCAACAAACCCAATGAAATCTAAAATATTTAAAATGTTATTTGAACTAATACATAAGAAGACAAATTAAAAGAATAAATATATATAAAAGATTAAGGTTTCGAAAACTACCAATCCTTTGTTCCTGAGAAAGGTTACCAGACTTAATAGACTCAAAAGAAGAGAAATTAAAACCATATTGGCTACCATCAAATCTGTTACACTTTGTAAGATTTGTTTCAAAAGTAAACGATAATATGTCATTTTTAGAAAAGTGTTTAACAGATTTGTTATCCGCTAGTTGTGGTCTATAGATATAATATGCTTCATTTTCACGTAGAAATTTTTCATGCTTCTTCATGTATCTATTCCACACAATCGCTTGCATTTTAGAACCCTGCGTGAAAATATGTAATTAGAAAACATAGTTTGACCAGAAAAAATATTAAATGGACTCGTGTAACATATATGTGACAAAGGAAATGATGATATCAAATCTAACCTGTTCATCCATAACAACCATATCAATGGCAAGAGTTTCACCTGGTATCTTTCGATTTGCTCTCTTCCAAAGTCTAAGTACCTTAACTTTGATTGTGTAATTACTCAGCCGCCATGTTATGTCATTCAAAAATGTTACATTATTTGGATCCATCTGCCTGCACGTGTGTAATATTTATCACAAATAACCGCGAACTAAAAAATGTTAGTACTCGTGTGATATATAAATAAACAATGTAAGAACCTAAAGTAGTATATGCTACCTGCGAAATGTAGAAGAAAAAGATTGAATTATAATCGATTGAATTGTACATGTATATATAATTTCGTATAGGTATCATAAATAAGGAAGAAATGTTGTATTTTTAGTATAGATTATATAAAAAGAAACAAAATATGAAATGGCAATCTAATTGATTAAGTTTAAAGGTTTCCATAATACATTTTCAATCAAATTAAGTGGTCAAAGTTTCCGAAATTATGAAAATAAATGTTGTTTCTTAAATCTTATTGTAAAAAAGTCAACGACTAATATTACGATATGAAAATACTAAATTAGCGCGTGATTTATATAATAAGTATAAAAAGTAATCAATTAGATATCCTTAATTTTTTGTCTTTCCAAAAATCTTGTTTGTCAAATTAAAACGTTTTTAATTTGTAAGTTATTAATTACTTGTGAGTTTAAAATATTAAAAAACGTTTTCTTTTTTTTTAAAAAAATGGTATTCGAAAAATTTAACATTTTCAAATAAAACGGTTGACTTTGTTAATAAGAATTCATATGTATTAAAAAAAAGAATATCATAAATCTATTTCTCAAACGACATATGAACAGGTAAAACACACCAATGTATGTAACCACTAACAGTTAATCACATTCCCAAAAACAACCATACCAAGGTGGTAACAGTTACACAGCAACACTATTTTAACAGAAAAAAGTCAACGCCATAAATTAGGATGTCAAAAAGATAAATTATAGCTTGATTGAAACCATAAAAAGTAGTCAATTACACATCGTTAATTGATTGTCTTTCCAAAAATCTTGTTTCTCAACATAAAACGGTTTGAATTTGAAAATTATTAATTACTTTTGACTTTAAAATATTAAAAAACATCTATATTTCTTTTAGAAAACATTGAAGATATAAAAACTTGGGAATTTTTCAAATAAAAAGTCAAACTTACGAAATTTAAGTATGTTAATAATCAGAATGTTTAATGTTAATGTAATTTAATTTACCAAATTTAAGTTTTAATCAACAATATTAACAAAGTCAATTTGTAAAATCTAAAGTTGTCTAAATTTTAATTCTCATTATAGCAATCACATCATATTAAGCATATTTACATAATTCTAAAAAAACATAATTCTAGAAATTTAAGTATGTTAATAATCAGAATGTTTAATGTTAATGTAATTTAATTTACCAAATTTAAGTTTTAATCAACAATATTAACAAAGTCAATTTGTAAAATCTAAAGTTGTCTAAATTTTAATTCTCATTATAGCAATCACATCATATTAAGCATATTTACCTAATTCTAAAAAAAACATATTTCCAAATTATTGCTGACAACTATTAAACCATAGAAGATCATATGTCGTAAACACAAACCATAACACAAATATATTTTTCAAAAACACATATCAACACAAAAAACAAATCAATGTACGTGACCACTAACATTAATCATCATCCCAAAAACCACCATAACCATCGTGTTAAGAGTTACCCACAACCACTATATTGATCCAAAAACCACCACGACTTAGGACCAAAAGTATGTGATTCAGATCCAAAAAACTACCACCAGTAAGCTAACTAATTACCATCAACCCTAACTACTTTAGAGAGCTTGAACAGACCTCGTTTTTCAAACCAACGGAAATGCACCTGACCACCAGCCTGCAAATCATTATCAGCAACAAACACAGACATACCTTTGATGTAAAAACGCTTACTCGATCCCCTGTCTTCAATACCAACAGAAACACCCCAGCTATTTTGCTGACCATCCTTAATTGTCAATGACCGCGGCCTGTTCAAGCCATTGGCCTTCGCCCATTGTGTCTTCATCCGCTAAAACAATAACCATACATGAAATTTGTTAAAAAAAGGTTTATTTAGCATCAAAATGATTATAATATATTGCTTTAACATATAATACTTACAAAATGCTTGTCAACTACAAACACAACTGGAACGGCCCAATCTTCTATATCGGATACATCTTCATCCGATCCAGATTCATCATCATCAGTTTCCATATCATCTTCATCTGAATACTCTTCTCCATCATCATCAGAAACAAAAACTATTTCCTCATGATTATGGTGATCATCCTCGGGCTGTTCAACGTCCTCCCACAACTCCGGAGGCAGGGTCAGCTTGTTTTTCTCAAAGATGGACAACTCCAATGTTTTCTGTTAATTTTACAATGAAAAACATGAAAAGTGTACAAATTAATGATGTAAATTTCAAACAAAATTAATGATATTTATTGAAATTTAGAATCGACAAACAAACCTCGTTGTAAATTTCAAAGACCATCAGATGATCTGCTGTTATCTTAAACCTCTGTTTCATGTACGGCCATCCCTGGGTAATGAAAATCTCATCACCATCGTATTCAAGTTGGATCTGGAAAACATGCCCTGCAAGGGAGATGAATATCTAACCACTGTTATCATTATGAACATCAAGATTTAAAAAAGTCTCATTATCTAACAAATAATTATATACATGAGATTACCTGGAAATGAGCTAACCATAATCGGTTCCATAGGAGGGTTTCGATTGTACAAACCATGATGAACGAAGCAACTTATATGCTGGAAAGTTGAAAAACAATGTTGAAACATTACTACATATTAATGTATTTAAGGCGTTATTTCATGGTTCTACACATCATTTAAAAAACATACCAGGCGATTCACATCACTGAGTGGGTCATCAAGTTTGCAGTAGAAATACTTGCCTGGTGCAGCTATGGCATCCTGATGAAAAGTATACATATTAAAACAGTTGAGCATTTCTTCGAACTCAAAAACAAAGTGACAACCACTTGGGTAATTTAGCGTGGTTATCATATGCTTCCAGCCGTTGTAAAAAAACCATTTCCCAGCTATATTCATCACTTTAACTTCAAATGATCTCTCATCTAAAGTATGAATTCTGGTCATGCCAGTAGGGAATCCATACTTAGTAATCCATTCCTTATACTCGCCAGGCAAGGCCTACAAATCAATACCAAAAACAGTTGATTATAAATTAATGTATTGGATTTTCAGTTAATAAAGAATCTCCATCCGAATACTGTGCAGTGATCAATGAACATATATTAACAACCAACGGATTTTTAACGCATAAGAAAGGTCGCTTACCATACATACACGTTCTTTGCCCTCTGATTTCACCCAAAATCCGGACACCATTCTGAGACGACCTTTAAACCACCTGTATTATCAGTAAAAACAAATTAAAACATGAATTCATATAACTAAAATTGCATCATTAGATGAATACATAAATGACAAATCTGAAAAATCTTAAAACCTATTAATTTTTGAAAACAGATTAATGTCACTGAAAGTATAATTAGTGAAAAACTTAAATTGAAAATCCCAAATTGAAATCTTTATATAATCGAGTCATATTCACAATGTTCATACAAACTTGCATCAAAACAACATCAGTCTAATCTTCTGAAAACCTAAGTTTGACCTAACATCATCAATGCCAAATCAAAAAAAACACTGTCCGAGTCAATCCATATCCATTCAAGAACCCTAATCAAACAATCAAGAAATCTAATCAAACAATCAAGAACCCTAATTAAGGGCAAACCAAGGTTTTGTTTGTCGTAACAAAACACACAAATCGAAAGATAAATATAATCAAATACAATGAAAACCGGGAAAAAGAAACCTTCAATCGACAAAGATATGAGAAAAATACGAAAAAAAACACAGTGAAAATGAGAGATGAAGATGGATTCAATTAAATAAGAATGAAATAGAGATTACCTTAGATTGGAGATGAATGATTGGTTGAATCGCCCTTGATTTCTCTGATTAGGGTTTCGCAGGTTTGTTTGAAGGAGGCGAGTATAATGAGGATTGTTATGTCCGTGTCTTTTGTGTTAGTATATATATTTTCGGGTTTTTTTTTTTAAATGAAAAATTTTATAAATTCCCACAATGAGACACTTGGCACAATATGATTGGCTACACAATTGAGGATGAATGTGGGAGTGCCAAGTGTCCTCATGGACTTTAGTTTATTAGATGTATAGATTAAAAAGGTGAAAATAAAACTGAAAGAGAGAGGGGATGTGATTGTGAAGTAATTATAATAAACACCTCCACTACCCGTGTGGATTAGTTTGGCATCAAAACCCGAAAAGGATTAGATATGTAGAATAAACCATAAATCATATATTTAGCAAATATATTACGGGTATGTTTGGTAAAACTAGCTGTAGGCTTGTAGCTGGAAGCTGCAAGCTGGTAGCTGCAAGTTGGTAGCTGGAAGCTGTTAGTTGTAAGCTTTTTAAATATATTTTGGTGTTTGGCAGAGTAGCTGGAACTTTTAATAAAATGTATAAAATGACCAAAATGGTCATAATTAAAAGATTGTAAAGAAGATTTTTATTTTATTTTTAAAATAGAATGGGTATTTGTGTCATTTACTAACTAAAAGCTTGTAGCTAGTAGAGCTTTTCTTAAAAGCTACTACTATTAGCTTTTCACTGTAGAGTTTTTTCTCTAACCAAAAAGCTTCCACCTTCTTCAACCAAACAAACCTTTTTATTAGGTAGGAGATTTTTCTTAAAAGCTTGAAGCTTGAAGCTCCTAAAAACTCTTAAAAGCTCCTTGCCAAACATACCCTATAACTAGTTTTTATCCCGGGAGCGTCCCGGGTTGAAATGTCTAATATGACATAATAATAATAATAATAATAATAATAATAATATATTATTATTATTATTATTATTATTATTATTATTATTATTATAAACAAATCTCTGCCATAAGTTATGATATTCAAATATCAAAAAACGAATCTCTGCGTAGGGGTATAAATCTAGTGCCATTACAAATGAATTCGGAAGTTTGTAATCGATCATTCTAAAAGAACTAACATGAAATAAGAAAAGAAAGTTAATTATTGAAATATCTAACGCATTAGTCTAAGGGTTATGTGATGCGTTAAAAAATTCATGGGTATATGATCGGGTATATAGTTCGGGTATTTAGGTATGTTGTTTCGGGTAATCGGGTCGGGTATCACCTAATCCCAGACCCGACCCAAACCCACAATTGTTTTTAAACTAATCCCAAACCCGACACAATACCTGTCGGGTTACAAAAAATAGTCATTTTTTCTCCGTTTTTTATATAGCACTATGGTACTCGTTGGAAAGATAATAAAACGCTCGTTAATTTGGTGTAATTTTTTTCTTTAAAAAATCTCGTATATAAAAGATATTAACGTTTAAAAGTTATCGGAGGAAACATGAGAGAGAAAATAATAAAGGTTTAATATTTAGATTTAGTAGATTAGGTTAAAGATTATAATAGATTAGCTTAAATCATATTTATTCCTTTTTTTTAATTGGTTTACACTTGTCACATCACATCTTATGTGGCATCTCTGAAAGGAGAGATTGCATAAGATTATGACATGTAGGATTAATCCCTTTGCAATATATATATACTAGCTTTTATTCCGGGAGTGTCCCGGGGTTGAAAAATATAACCATTCTAATAATACTAATACTAATAGTAATAATTATTACTCTTGTAATTAAATAAATAAAAAATAACCTTGCTATAAGGTTGCGCGATTCTTTCTCCTAGCTTCTCTTGATGAGGTATACCTATCCATCTTTAGAAGAGTAAAATTTCAATGATAGCATGGCGATTGGGCTAAATTTCAACATTGTATATAAGAATCTGGTTTAAAAGAAAAAACATGATTAATGAATAACCTGAACACTTTGTGTTTTTTTTCCTGTATGAACGAAACCCCATAAAAAATAGTCGCTTTTTCCTCCGTTTTTTATATAGCACTATGGTACCCGTTGGAAAGATAATAAAACGCTCGTTAATTTGGTGTATTTTTTTTCTTTAAAAAATCTCGTATATAAAAGATATTAACGTTTAAAAATGATGGGAGGAAACATTAGAGAGAAAAATCTAAATTTGTTTTTAAATTTTTAAAAGAGATTAGGGCATGTGTAGCGGGATCGTTTTCAGGCGTTATAGCCACCCATAGCGCCGGGGAACACCGCCCCGAGGGGCGCTATGGGGCGTTTTCAGCTGAATTGGTTTTCTCCATAACGAGCGTTGTGTGGTATGTCATTCTTTTTTATTATTATAATTATTATTATTATTATTATTATTATTATTATTATTATTATTATTATTATTATTATTAATAAGAAGAAGATGAAGAGATAGGAAAACAATTGGGTGGTTGGGTGGTGGTGCTGTTGGGTGGTGGTGCTATGGGGTTGAGTCAGAGAGAGAGAGAGACAGAAGGTGAGGGAGGAAGAAGGTGAAGGAGGATGGTGTATTAATATTAATATTTTACGTGTAATAATAATAATAATAATAAAAATACATAAAAAGCAATGATTACCCAATCATTTATAACCCCCTCATAACCCCCTTCCCACTACACCCTCTTTTTCCATAACCCCAACATAACCCTCCTTCTATTACTTTTTAATATTTTAATCCTATAACCCCCACATAACCCCCCACCACTACACACACTCTTAGGATTAGATAAGTTTAGGAGAATGGATTAAAACAAAATAAAAAAATAAATTAAAAACTCTCACCTCAACGTGCCATGTGGCAGCCTCCATTGAATGACACCTCATCAATATTCAATTCTTTTATTATAAGTTATAGATATATATATATATAGATAACAATGATTTCCTGCACTATAAAAAAACAAGATTGTGTGTGTGTATATATAATATAGGGAAGAGATAATGTACAAAGAACCTTAACGTGAAAAGCGTAGGAAGTTAGATTAAGAAGATGGCAAGATGGTAATTAACAACCCTAATCATATTTGGATTAAAGTAACCAACGGTAAATTAGGAAAAAAAACCTTTAATTTTTTTTTCAAATTGTAACAACGGAATCAATTGAAACCTAATTTTTCCCCGATTGAAATCGATTAACCAATATGAATGATTACACAATCAAAATAACAAAAAAAAAAAAACGATTACATCGAACGAAAACATACTATCAGTATTCGAAATTAAAGATCAGAAAAACAGAGTATTATAAATGGGACCATAAATCAGTCGAAATCATATGTATTATGAATAAAACCGCACGTATTATTTGTCAGAAGCACTCGGTTTTGATTCTAGAAGAAGAATTAAAGATAAAAAATGGGTTATAAAAACGTTGCAGGCGAAGAAGAAGATGACTATAATAACAGGGATTTTAAACGCACTCCTTATATAATAATTTATTATTGGACACACTCATTATATAATAATTAATATTTGGACGCACTCATTAAATATTTTTGGACGCACTTTAAATATTTTAGACGCACTCATATTTTTGAACGCACTCAAAACAGATATGATATTGATATGTGTGGGTGTGTTAATATAAGGCTTACCTCTTTACGATAATATCCATAAGCACAAGCCAATTTAAAATGCGTATTACCAGCCTCAGCAGCAAAATGATGGTACATAAAAGCTTTAGCACTATCAGGAGCCCTACCCATCCCAAAACTATACAAAAAACCTAACAGCGAGTGAGCATGAGGATTTCCAGCAACAGCCTTCAGTTCAATCTCCAAACCAACATCCTTTACCGATCCACCAACTGCATCCACCAAATTTCTAACACTAGAATAATATTCCTCCAACTGGGGGTTTATTGAATCAGAATTGGAGTCTTCAGGTTCAAATATGGAGTGCCATCATCCAGAACTGAACTCGTTGTCGAAGCTGAAATCGTCGCAATCGGTGTCAACGATAGCTCCTTGGTTGAGAAAGGATGATTATCTAGAGTAGTTGGGAACATAGAAGGAGTATAATAAGGTGGCCGGTGCACCGTGGTGTCTGACGCCATTGGGAACATGAAATGTTTGTTGGTACATCTTTGAAGTTCAAACGCACAAAGAAAGAAAGAAAGAATGAGTGTGTTTGAAGAATTAATTGGTGCGTTTATTTTTTATATAATGCGTTTGTTTTTTATGTGAGGTGAGGTGAGGTGAAGTGGGGATCTAGAACGTGCGTCTGAATTTATTCAACGTGTGTTTATTTTTGAAATAAAGGTGCATTTAAATATTGGAGTGAGTGCGTTTATAATGAATAGACCAAAAACAACTCATCATCTCTCACTTTCTCTTCAATATCATGCTCTGTTTTTTATAATTAAAAAAACAGAGCATATTTCAAGTGGTGGGTTTTCAAAATCAGAGCATTCATTTACGTTTATACATTTCATCTTCTTCATTTACATTCAGTAACCATGCTCTGTTTTTTAATTTTTGGAATGATTCTCTATAATCATTTTTTTTTGCACTGACGTTCAGTTTTTTATTTGGTGTGCTTGATTTGTTTGTTCTTCGAATAATGTGTTTGATCGACTAATGTTGTATAATTCGAATTCGAAATCGTTCACGTATGTTATGAAATCGTTTACGAAAAAGAACGTGATTGTAGTACTCAGCTACAGAGAAAAAAGTCTGATTTGCCATTGGGTTTAACTGCAATTGAAGTTAATTAGAGTTTAATTAGATTAATCATGGTTTGGTTAAGTTGACAGGTGCCAACTTTAGTGGCTTCTTACACTTTGTACGTTAAGGATACTTTGTATCCTATACTTTCTCTAAAATACATGCTAGAGAATAACTGATTTTGGAGAAAGTATAGGATACAAAGTATACTTAACATAAAAAATGTAGAAAGCCACTGGAACTTGCCACCTGTCAATTTAACCTAGGGTTGTTCATGAGCCGAATCGAGCCGAGCCAGGTCAAGCTCGTGCTCGACTTGGTTATAAACCGAGCCGACTCGGTTCAGCTTAGATTTGAAACCGAGCTGAAAATCAAAGCTCGACTTGGTTTTAAACCGAGCCGACTCGGCTCGGCTTGGCTTGGCTCGAATTTAAAAAGAAAAAGGAAAAATGGCTTTAAAAAATAAATAGTCTAAAATATTATTCAATAGTTAAAAATAACACATTTAAAATAAGTTCAACTTAATACATTACAAGCTAAAATCAAGTTCAAGCAAATACAAAATAAGTGTCACATTTCAACGGAATACAATATAAGTTCATCAATATACGAATTAACTTTAGTACATGGATCAAAAGCAGTATTGAGTTTATTTAAATAACTTGATTAGTTGTAACCTCAATCCCAAGCATGGAATTTCCATGCTAGTATTACCAAATATTAAGTATGTAGCATGTTCCTCATCTTTTTAAACATTTTTATAGTATATTATATGAATATAAAAATATATATATTAAAATTAGAATCATCCGAGCCAAACCGAGCTAGCTCGGCTTGTTACGGACCGAGCCGAGCTAGGATCACTTTCAAACCGATCCGAGCCGGCTCGGCTGTGACACCCGGCAAATTCTGGTTAACAACGTTGTCTAGATGAAAGTCTACCTTAGCGAGTCACGCGTATATTGTACTTAACTGGGTTAGTTAAGTCGGGTTATGGTTCGGGAACTATTGGTTAGTCTAGAAGATCATTGGATGTTGGTCTAGAGATTCGTTAGATGTCAGTCCTTAACCAAGTGTACAAACGGTGACGATTTGTAGGATCGTCAGGGCATACGGAACGTACGAGTCTCGAGTCCCGGGAATTGGTGAACGAGTGTAAATATGTGTATTTACTTGTGTTATGTGTTTACAATCATTATATGACTTGTCGGTACGTGAATAGGTATTAACATATGTTAAAACGGGGTTTAACGCGCAAAACGCACAAAACCAACCCCTATAGGCGAGTAGGAGGCCTACTCACCTATAGGGGAGGCGAGTAGGGAACCTTAGACACGAGTAGGAGGCTACTCGTGTATACATAGGGGCGAATAGGCCCAATCCCCTGCACAATCATGCGATTAGCAGCCCTAATCGCGTATAACTGCTGCATACTCGCCTATAACGTGCTGGACGACTAGAAACGCCTATAAATACAATGCTTAACCTCCTAAACTTCCTAATATCAACCCTAGTCGTCCCATAACCGCCCCAAACACATAAACAACCTCTGGAAGGCGATTTTGATCAAAAACACAAGGTTTCAAGGTCTAACCATCATTCTTTCATAATCCTAAGGTTTGATTCTCATCCATAACACTTTGTAAACGTTTTTAATCAATCCCTAATGGTCCAGACCTGTTCATAAACGAAAAAGCTTTCTGAAAATCGTCAATAAGGGTTGTTAATCGGATTATAACTAATATACATGCGTTATGGGTGTGTATGATTAGAAAGCTAGGGTTTTTATGATTCATGATGATGGATTGATGTGTTATTATGTTAGGTCAGAATTGATATTGATATTATGATGCTAGAAATCTCAGTAATTGGATATTAGGGTTATGATTACACGTGTTAGTATGATGTTGCATGCTATGTGAATGGTGTTTGGATTACTTTGGTTGCATGCAGGACTGATTATACGAGGTTGAACGAAGGATTTTGGGTTAAACATGTTTGGGATAGTGTTTGGGATGATATTGGGTGGTTACACACGTTCTGAATCTGATTTGGAGCGTTAAACGCGCGAAAAACCGGAACAGCAAGGTTACAGGCGAGTAGCATTCCTAATCGCCTATGTTATAGGCGAGTAGGGTGCTAATCGCCTATAACACAGGCGAGTAGAGGTCTAATCACTAGTAAGTTCAGGTGATTAGCCCTAATCACTAGTAAGTTCAGGGGAATAGCCCTAATCACTAGTAAGTTCAGGGGAATAGCCCTAATCACTAGTAAGTTCAGGGGAATAGCCCTAATCACTAGTAAGTTCAGGGGAGTAGCCTCTAATCGCCTATAATAGGGGCGAATAGGACTTCTAATTGCTAGTTGACTTTCCTAAATGCTAGTTGACTTTTCCTAATCGCGTGTACTGCTGCTGTAAGTGTAAATTAGCATTCCGAGACCCGATTTAACATGTAGTAACATGCTAGGAACCCCGTAACATGTCTAATAACTTGGTAACATATATTTGGATGTATTTCGGTGATACGTGAACTATGTGCTATAACTTGTTGTGCGTTAACGTATGTTAAGTGTACTTGCGTTATGGTATGTTTTGGAGCGTAAACATAACACGGGGAGTCTCGGGTCACCAATGGGATGTCGAGTCTTGTACTTTGGGTCGGTTAAACAGTCACGGTGTTTTCAAACGAACTTGGTTATGGTCTGGACATCTAGGGGCTAATTAACCTGCGGGTTATTAGTCTAAGTACTTGTAACTGTCGTATGTTAGGTCGCCGCTTTACGGGACTAGCATAGCAGCTGAGTTTACTCGGGTTAAGGAGTAACGGAACTTAAGGTGAGTTTACGGCCCCTCTTTTAAACTGGTTTTATACTTTCGGGGGAGAAAACATGTGTTAAAACGATTATTTGGTAACTACTGTCATACTATGGGTTTCTATTGTGTACTACACGATCTTTGGAAGTCCCGGGGGGAACCATGAATGTGCGGGTTTGCACAACGGGGAAATGTGAATAGCGCTATTGGGAGTGACCAACCCCGCTCGTCGACTTGGAGGGTCGGCGGGTGCATATTGTCTCAAACAGGAACAACAGGAACAACAGGAACTACATCGGGCATACTTTTGGTATTCGCGTTAGTAATGGTTTTCCAATCGTGGTAGTAACAAAACGTACGCCTAGCTAGCGTATACTGGTTTTCTATTTGTTATAGTATGGACAGGTGGACTTGGTACTTGGATACAAAACCTGTAAACTCACCAGCATTTTTGTGCTGACGTAAACTTTTACATGTTTTCTCAGGTCGCTAAGGTAGCACGAATGGAACTAGGGCGCACGCGTCTGCACGGCGTCTAGCTAGAGTTGCATGATTTACAAACATTGAACATTGGTTTATTATTGAATAATTGTTTTGAATAAGCTTCCGCTGTAAACGGGGATTTTAAACTATGTTTTGAAATTGCATTTATATTCATTTAGACTTGTTTATTGTGATCGTTGGTTTGGATCCTGGTTTGTCATGCGCCTCGCGGTAAAACTCCGCAAGTGGATTTTGAGGGTGTGACAGATTGGTATCAGAGCCAATGGTTATAGTGAACTAGGACTGCATGTAGAGTCTAGTCTATAGCCGAGTCGCACACACTAGACGATCACATGGTACTAAACGTTATAGTGGTTTACGTATGGTCTTGTCGGGGTGTCTCTAAATCATTGGTCTTTCTACGTTACATCATCCGTTCTATCTTAGGTTGGGTTACTTGTTTTCTAGGCAGTGTGGTCTGTTGGAGTAACTCGTGTGCTCTTGAGATTTGTCCAAGGCTCGGACATCTCCCTTTCGCACTCCAATAGAAACACTTGTCATGAACTACCGTAGTATTACGGTGTGTAGCTAAGAGTCTATGTTCGGTGATTTGAACTTTGAACTAGGAGAACACTGGGAGGACCATGTAGAGCGTTTTATCATTTTGGGTGCACACAAAATCATAAAACGAAATGCATGGAAGCCCTAGTGAGCTCTGGGTTTGAGGGGATAGTCCTGGATTGGATCTAGCATTGATCTTGTGAACATTAGTGGTTATCTTTAACTGCGAAACTAAATTTTCTCGTTCTTTCTGCCAGAATCATGTCTGGAGTGCGTGGAGGACGTGGAGGTGGTCGCAATGGTGGACGTGGTGGTGGTCGCGGTGGTGCTGGTGGTCGTGGTGGAGGTATTAACCTATCACAGGCTGATCTGAACAACTTGCTCCAAGCTGCCTTCCAGTTAGGGCACAACGGTGGTGGTAAGTTGTTTTATCCATTTTCTTTGCCTCATTGGTGAGCCTTGTTTACGTTATTCGTGGTTTCTCATACGTTTCATTTCAGGTGGTCCTGTTGACCCACCCCCACCCATGTGCACCTACAAGATGTTCCGGGACTGTAAGCCCCAGGAATTTTCTGGCACTGAGGGTGCGGTTAGCTTGCTACGGTGGTTGGAGAAAGTGGAGTCGGTATTTCTGATGTGTAACTGTCTTCCAGAAGACCGGGTAAAGTATTCGGCTGCGTTATTTCAGGACGTGGCATTGACTTGGTGGAATGGTATCACCCAGAACATGGGTATTGGGGAGGCATATGCTATGCCATGGGAGAATTTTGTACAGTTGCTGAAGCGGGAGTATTGCCCGAGGGAAGAGGTACAGAAGCTGGAGCATGAGGTGTGGAACCTCAAGATGACTGGGTCGGAAATCGAGAAGTATACTGTGAGGAGGAATGAGTTGGCAGTGCTGTGTCCCGATCTGCACGTGCCAGAGTATCGTAAGATTGAACACTATGTCTCAGGGTTAGTACCGGAAATTGCAGGGTTAGTGGCTGCTGGAAATCATCCTACTTATGCGGAGGTCGTTCGATCGGCCCATAGGATGACCAACTTAAAAGTGAATGAGGGGATTTTGCCTGCGAAGGGTTCAACAGTTAAGGCCCCGGAGAACAACAAACGCAAGTGGGAGAACGACGGGAAAGGATCTGGGTCTACACAGCAGGGTAAAAGGTTTGATAATGGGGGTTCATCTTCTTCGGGTAACAAGCAGGGTGGTTATGCGGGAAAACTGCCCAAATGCAACAAGTGTGGACGCCATCACCAAGGGAACTGCGACAGTAACCGTTGTCACCGCTGCCAGCGAACAGGGCATTATGCTAAGGATTGTCGGGCTACACTTCCATCGACTCAGGCTCCGACCAACAGTTCAGCTCCGACTACTCAGGGGACTACAGGGAAACAAGGATGCTACAACTGTGGTGACACTGGGCATTACAAGAAGGATTGCCCAAAACTGAAACAGGGTGGAAACAACGGGAATGGGAACAACGGGGGCGGCGGCAGAAATGCACGTGCCTTCGTCATTGGAGCCGCTGAGGCTAGACAGGACCCTGATACAGTCACCGGTACGTTTCTTCTTAATAATCATTCTGTTAGCGTGTTGTTTGATTCTGGTGCCGACAAGAGTTTTGTATCCATGGATGTTAGTCGACTACTAGATGTAGTACCCGTACCATTAGAAACCAAGTATATTATTGAGTTGGCTGACGGTAAAACGATTGAAGCTACTAGTATCCTTCGGGAGTGTCAATTAGAGTTGTCGGGTTTATCGTTCCCCATCGACCTTATGCCGGTACCATTGGGTAGTTTTGACGTTGTGGTAGGAATGGATTGGTTATCTTTGTATCGCGCGGAGATCGTCTGTTACGATAAAGTTATTCGGATTCCTCTCCCTGATGGAGAATTCCTTTCTGTGTACGGTATCAAGGGTGGTGTTCCGCTAAACATCATCTCTAGCATGAAAGCCCTTAAGTGTCTTCGAAAGGGTTATCCAGCTGTTTTGGCGCTTTTATCTGTTTCCTCTGTTGATGAGAAGAAGATCGACGACATTCCGGTGGTACGCGAGTTTCCTGATGTTTTTCCCGATGATTTATCTGGTCTTCCTCCTCATCGTCAAGTCGAGTTCGGTATTGACCTTGTACCAGGGGCTGCTCCTATTGCTCGGGCCCCCTACCGTCTTGCACCTCCCGAGATGCAGGAATTGTCTAGCCAGTTACAGGAACTCTTGGACAAGGGTTTCATCCGGCCAAGTTCTTCCCCTTGGGGAGCCCCGATTTTATTTGTTAAGAAGAAGGATGGAAGTTTCCGATTGTGTGTGGACTACAGAGAGCTGAACAAATTGACCGTCAAGAACCGTTATCCTCTTCCACGTATTGATGATCTATTCGACCAGCTTCAGGGTTCTAGTTATTATTCCAAGATCGATTTGAGGTCCGGTTATCACCAGCTGCGCGTCAGGGAGGCTGACGTTGCGAAGACTGCTTTTTGAACACGTTATGGCCATTTCGAATTCTTGGTCATGCCTTTCGGTCTCACGAACGCACCAGCGGTTTTCATGGACTTGATGAACCGCGTCTGTAAACCATATCTGGACAAGTTCGTCATTGTGTTTATTGATGACATTCTGATCTACTCCAAGAACGAGACCGAACACGGGGAACATCTGCGGTTAGTTTTGGAACTCTTGCGACGGGAACAACTTTACGCCAAGTTCTCAAAGTGTGACTTTTGGTTACGCGAAGTTCAATTCCTAGGACATGTGGTTAATGAACTAGGGATTCATGTCGATCCAGCAAAAATCGAAGCGATCAAGGACTGGGGAGCACCTAAGACGCCAACTGAGGTGCGGCAATTCCTAGGCCTTGCGGGCTACTATCGTCGTTTCATTCAGGGGTTCTCGAAGATTGCTCAACCCCTCACCACTCTCACTCAGAAGGATAGGAAGTTCGACTGGGGTGAATCACAAGAGTCAGCGTTTGAAGAACTGAAGTCTAAACTGTGTTCTGCTCCTATTTTGTCTTTACCTGAGGGTCCTGATGATTTCGTTGTCTACTGTGATGCTTCCATTCATGGACTCGGTTGCGTGTTGATGCAACGCGAGAAAGTGATTGCGTATGCTTCTCGTCAACTTAAGGTGCACGAGAAGAACTACACAACTCATGACTTAGAGTTGGGTGCCGTGATATTCGCGTTGAAAATTTGGAGACATTACTTGTACGGTACCAAATGCACCATCTACACCGATCACAAGAGTCTCCAACACATTTTCGACCAACAACACTTGAACATACGGCAACGCCGTTGGATCGAACTTTTGAACGACTATGATTGTGCTATTAAGTACCATCCTGGCAAGGCGAATGTTGTAGCAGACGCCTTGAGCAGGAAGGAATCTACTAAACCTCGTCGCGTTCGGGCGTTGCAGCTCACCATCCATTCGTCGTTACCTGATCAACTCCGTTCTGCCCAGTTGGAAGCTTTGAAGGAGGAAAACCTTAAAGCTGAAACCATGCACGGTGCCGACAAGCACCTCGAGCAAAGGCCTGATGGCCTGCACTACTTCGCAGAACGCATATGGGTTCCTTTATTCGGGGGACTACGGGAGCTTGTCCTTGATGAGGCTCATAAGTCCCGGTATTCTATTCATCCTGGTTCGGATAAGATGTACCAAGATCTAAAGGTGCTTTACTGGTGGCCAAACATGAGGTCGGACATAGCCTCATACGTGAGCAAATGCTTGACTTGTGCTAAGGTCAAGGTGGAATACCAGAAACCGTCGGGTCTCCTGCAACAACCTGAAATTCCGGAATGGAAATGGGAACGGATTACTATGGATTTTGTCACACAACTTCCTAAATCACCAAGCGGGAACGACAAGATATGGGTGATTGTCGATCGGTTGACGAAATCAGCCCATTTTCTTGCTATTAAGGAGACCGACACCATGGATCGTTTGGCTCGTCTTTACTTGAAAGAAGTTGTTTCTAAGCACGGGGTACCAGTTTCTATTATCTCGGATCGTGACTCCCATTTTACTTCTCACTTCTGGAAGTCTTTGCACAAGGCTTTGGGTACCCAACTAGACATGAGTACGGCTTACCATCCACAGACTGACGGTCAGAGTGAGCGTACTATTCAAACTTTAGAAGACATGCTGCGGGCATGTGTGATCGATTTTGGCAAGGGTTGGGAAACTCATCTACCGTTAGTAGAATTCTCGTACAATAACAGTTATCACACGAGCATAAAGGCTGCTCCATTCGAAGCACTGTACGGACGGAAATGCCGTTCTCCTCTTTGTTGGGCTGAAGTGGGTGAGAGTCAACTCACTGGGCCAAACCGAGCTAGCTCGGCTTGTTACGGACCGAGCCGAGCTAGGATCACTTTCAAACCGATCCGAGCCGGCTCGGCTGTGACACCCGGCAAATTCTGGTTAACAACGTTGTCTAGATGAAAGTCTACCTTAGCGAGTCACGCGTATATTGTACTTAACTGGGTTAGTTAAGTCGGGTTATGGTTCGGGAACTATTGGTTAGTCTAGAAGATCATTGGATGTTGGTCTAGAGATTCGTTAGATGTCAGTCCTTAACCAAGTGTACAAACGGTGACGATTTGTAGGATCGTCAGGGCATACGGAACGTACGAGTCTCGAGTCCCGGGAATTGGTGAACGAGTGTAAATATGTGTATTTACTTGTGTTATGTGTTTACAATCATTATATGACTTGTCGGTACGTGAATAGGTATTAACATATGTTAAAACGGGGTTTAACGCGCAAAACGCACAAAACCAACCCCTATAGGCGAGTAGGAGGCCTACTCACCTATAGGGGAGGCGAGTAGGGAACCTTAGACACGAGTAGGAGGCTACTCGTGTATACATAGGGGCGAATAGGCCCAATCCCCTGCACAATCATGCGATTAGCAGCCCTAATCGCGTATAACTGCTGCATACTCGCCTATAACGTGCTGGACGACTAGAAACGCCTATAAATACAATGCTTAACCTCCTAAACTTCCTAATATCAACCCTAGTCGTCCCATAACCGCCCCAAACACATAAACAACCTCTGGAAGGCGATTTTGATCAAAAACACAAGGTTTCAAGGTCTAACCATCATTCTTTCATAATCCTAAGGTTTGATTCTCATCCATAACACTTTGTAAACGTTTTTAATCAATCCCTAATGGTCCAGACCTGTTCATAAACGAAAAAGCTTTCTGAAAATCGTCAATAAGGGTTGTTAATCGGATTATAACTAATATACATGCGTTATGGGTGTGTATGATTAGAAAGCTAGGGTTTTTATGATTCATGATGATGGATTGATGTGTTATTATGTTAGGTCAGAATTGATATTGATATTATGATGCTAGAAATCTCAGTAATTGGATATTAGGGTTATGATTACACGTGTTAGTATGATGTTGCATGCTATGTGAATGGTGTTTGGATTACTTTGGTTGCATGCAGGACTGATTATACGAGGTTGAACGAAGGATTTTGGGTTAAACATGTTTGGGATAGTGTTTGGGATGATATTGGGTGGTTACACACGTTCTGAATCTGATTTGGAGCGTTAAACGCGCGAAAAACCGGAACAGCAAGGTTACAGGCGAGTAGCATTCCTAATCGCCTATGTTATAGGCGAGTAGGGTGCTAATCGCCTATAACACAGGCGAGTAGAGGTCTAATCACTAGTAAGTTCAGGTGATTAGCCCTAATCACTAGTAAGTTCAGGGGAATAGCCCTAATCACTAGTAAGTTCAGGGGAATAGCCCTAATCACTAGTAAGTTCAGGGGAATAGCCCTAATCACTAGTAAGTTCAGGGGAGTAGCCTCTAATCGCCTATAATAGGGGCGAATAGGACTTCTAATCGCTAGTTGACTTTCCTAAATGCTAGTTGACTTTTCCTAATCGCGTGTACTGCTGCTGTAAGTGTAAATTAGCATTCCGAGACCCGATTTAACATGTAGTAACATGCTAGGAACCCCGTAACATGTCTAATAACTTGGTAACATATATTTGGATGTATTTCGGTGATACGTGAACTATGTGCTATAACTTGTTGTGCGTTAACGTATGTTAAGTGTACTTGCGTTATGGTATGTTTTGGAGCGTAAACATAACACGGGGAGTCTCGGGTCACCAATGGGATGTCGAGTCTTGTACTTTGGGTCGGTTAAACAGTCACGGTGTTTTCAAACGAACTTGGTTATGGTCTGGACATCTAGGGGCTAATTAACCTGCGGGTTATTAGTCTAAGTACTTGTAACTGTCGTATGTTAGGTCGCCGCTTTACGGGACTAGCATAGCAGCTGAGTTTACTCGGGTTAAGGAGTAACGGAACTTAAGGTGAGTTTACGGCCCCTCTTTTAAACTGGTTTTATACTTTCGGGGGAGAAAACATGTGTTAAAACGATTATTTGGTAACTACTGTCATACTATGGGTTTCTATTGTGTACTACACGATCTTTGGAAGTCCCGGGGGGAACCATGAATGTGCGGGTTTGCACAACGGGGAAATGTGAATAGCGCTATTGGGAGTGACCAACCCCGCTCGTCGACTTGGAGGGTCGGCGGGTGCATATTGTCTCAAACAGGAACAACAGGAACAACAGGAACTACATCGGGCATACTTTTGGTATTCGCGTTAGTAATGGTTTTCCAATCGTGGTAGTAACAAAACGTACGCCTAGCTAGCGTATACTGGTTTTCTATTTGTTATAGTATGGACAGGTGGACTTGGTACTTGGATACAACACCTGTAAACTCACCAGCATTTTTGTGCTGACGTAAACTTTTACATGTTTTCTCAGGTCGCTAAGGTAGCACGAATGGAACTAGGGCGCACGCGTCTGCACGGCGTCTAGCTAGAGTTGCATGATTTACAAACATTGAACATTGGTTTATTATTGAATAATTGTTTTGAATAAGCTTCCGCTGTAAACGGGGATTTTAAACTATGTTTTGAAATTGCATTTATATTCATTTAGACTTGTTTATTGTGATCGTTGGTTTGGATCCTGGTTTGTCATGCGCCTCGCGGTAAAACTCCGCAAGTGGATTTTGAGGGTGTGACATCGGCTCAGTTTTAAACCGAGCCATATTGAGCGAGCCTTTTTCGAGATAAATCCGAGCGAGCTCCGAGCCACGAGCTTTTTTGGCAGCCCTAATTTAAACTAACCACGATTAAACTATTTAAACTCGATTGCAGTTAAAAACAAGGGCAAATCAGGCTTTTTTAACTGTAATTGATTACTACAATCACGTTCTATTTTTGTAAACGATTTGATACCTTACATAAACGATTTTCAAATTCCAATTTGAATTACACAAGATCAGTTCATCACAATATGATCATTTCAAACAAATTCAAACACATTACGATTTTCATAATCACATTCAATTCAAGTATCACACGATGTTCGGTATATATTAGAATTAGTTTTATAATCAATTTTCAGTAGAATTATGTTTAATTGTTGATTTTGTTTATCAGATTTAAACTTATCGGTTGATGATCAGTGTGTTTTTGTTGAGAATTCGATTCTAGATCTCGATAATATTGTTTTTCACGGTGATGATCATGTTGCTTTGTTTTTTGTGACACCCCAGGAAAAATCCCACATCGGCCGTGGCCAGGAGAGATCTTGGTTCATAAGTAATTTCTTGCCTCTTAAATCACCGACGCGTTTTGGGGCTTAATGTTAGTGGATGAAAGGAGAACTCCACTGTTAAGCGTGCTGAGGTGGGAGCAGTACCAGGATGGGTGACCTCCTGGGAAGTCTCCACTGGGGCAACCAAAAGCAAATCCGTGAGCTCTTGATGGGCAACCCGCTCACAGCTCCCCAGCCCGCTCCGGGTGACCTGCTTCATTGTACTGCATGTTTTCTTTGATGTTTTCGCTATTTTGGACCATAACAAGTGTAACCCCATGTGTTAAGACTCCAACCATCCTAATGGTCCACCCGCTACGATTTTTATTAACGTTTTCGGTTTAAGTTCGCGTAATCACATATAGTTTGCACATAGTTTCATAGAAGTACGTAATTGCAATCAATCTCAATCAATTAATTCACAATTATCTAATTTCACCGTTCACCAACGTCCGAGGTTCACTACTCATGAATATAGTCTGGTAATTCCCCGAATTACTACTTCATGCAGTTATTAACCTATAACTGTGCGATGTGTGACTTAACTAGCTAACCCTAGTTAAGTAGAATGCATGGAATGTAACTAGAGTTCAATTAAAGTGAGAACATGAAATTGCGGGGTATCACATCATCCCCAAGTTGAAAAGAATTTTGTCCCGAAATTCAGTAAGTAAACAGTAAAGTTGGCGTCAAGTGAGAGGAAATTCCAAAAAATTTTCTGTGTGTCACATTTTTCATTCAGTTTTTTCATTTAGTTTTTTAAGTTTGAATTTCGTAAACATCTTGTTTCTGGATATTCAGACCTAATCGAGGATACTAACCAGGATGTGGATGTTCATAGTTTGAACATCATAAACGGATACAGAAGGATTGAAGGTATTTTAATTTTGTTTTTTGAATATCAGATGCGTTTAAATTATAAGTGCGTTTATAAGTTTTTAAAACATACATACTTAACAAATACGAGTGTGTACAAAGTATGATCAGTCGTGCGTTTAAAAACATCAAACATAGATAATGAACATATATGAGTGCATTTGAATATGATCAAAAGTGCGTTTAAATATTTTCAAGTTATCAAATGTTAATGTGCATTTGAATTTTTATTAAGTCCGTTTTATTGTTTGTAGGTGTTGCATTTGATGTTCCTTTAGAAGACCAAGTTATTAACTCCTTCATTCATGATGTACCTGAAGCTCTCAAACCTGTAATAAACATGGAGTTTCCTAGTATTGATCATGCACACGAGTTTTATGCAAAATATGCAAAGGCTGCTGGATTTTCTATTCGAAAGGGTACTCAAGATATGCGAAAAGGTGTTCTAAGACTCAAATACTTTATATGCTATAAGGAGGGTTTTAAGCCAGCAAAGTAGGTGCAGAGAATTCTAATAAAGATGTTAGGACAAGGAAAAGACCGTCTATTCGGACTGTGTGTAAGGCACATGTAAAGCTAACTTCTGAGGATGGCAAGACGTTCAAGGTTTACGACTTTGTGGAAGGTCATAATCATTCTTTTGTATCTAAAAGTGACATTCATTTCCTAGCAGATAACAGGAAGCTGACACATACTCAAGAAGAGATGATATGTCAGTTGTCTTCATTGAACATCGGTCTTGTCAAAGATTTTAATATCATGAAGACTAAGTATGGAGGGTTTGAGAATGTTGGTGCAACGGCTACTGATTTTAAGAATTTAAAATGTGGATTAAACACTTTCATTGGTGAGTTTGATGTTGATATGATAGTGTCTAGTCTTAGGGATAAGAAGAAGTTATTGCCAAATTTTTCTTTTGAGTTTTCCGTGGATGAAAATAATGCACTCACCGGTTTATTTTGGGCTGATGCGTTATGCAAGAGAAACTATACGGAATTTGGAGATGTTATTTCCTTTGATGCACTATTTAACACCAACAAGTATGTTTTTAACTTTTAAAGTTTCATATCCAGCTATTATATGTTCAGAGTTTATTTAAAAAATATTCTAATGTTTTTGTAGGTACAAGATGGTTTTTGTACCATTTACCGGAATTGATAACCACTGTCGGAATGTCACAATTGGGGCAGGATTGTTGTCATCTGAGACAACTGAATCATACACATTGTTGTTACAATCATTTTCCAAATCTTTTGGAAAGCATCCAAAAGTGGTTGTAACCGATCAAGACCCTGCCATGAAAAATGCTATCCAATTGGTTTTTCAAAATAGCAGACACAGATTATGCATGTGGCACATCATGAAGAAGGTTTCTGATAAGGTCAGTATGAATTGTGCATAAAATTATACTGTGCGTTTGTTTTATTGATTGGTGCGTTTAAATAGCAGCATAGTAGTTTAGGATGTAGTGCATGCGTCCAAATGTTTATAACGTGCGTTTGTTTCTTTTATATATATGCGTTCAAAGATAACCAACGTGCGTTTGTTTTATTTGTTTTGTTTTTAGGTGGGTAGTGCATTATGCAGTGATGATGAGTTTAAAAGGAAAATTTGTGCAATTGTATGGACAGATTCAATCAGTCCAGAGACGTTTGATTTCGAGTGGGGTGTAGTTATGGTCGATTACAAACTAACAAAGAACAATTGGTTGACCGACATGTTCAACATGAGATCAATGTGGATCCCTGCTTTTTACCGGGATGAACCTATGTCTGACCTAATGAGGACAACATCAAGATCTAAGAGTGAAAATCATGTTTTTTTTGCCAGGTTGCAAATTCTTAGTTGACCCTTATTGAGTTTTCCAACCATTTTGAAACTTCACTTGAAGCTCAGAGATTCAACCATAGGAAGAATGACCATGATTCAAGGCATATTGTTCCTGATTTTTGGACTAGAAATCCTATTGAGGAAGAGGCATCCAAAATATTTACAAGGACTATCTTCTTTGATATCCAGGAAAAAATATATGCCACATATGAAGGTTTAATAGGTGTCGAACATGTGCAAAGGGCTGAAGAAGGTTTTTTTAAAGATTTATGTTGAAGATCCACAAGCAAACGGTCAAGGTTTTATTGAGGTATGTAGCAAAGTCAATTTTTCTTAATATGTGCGTTTTAAATCTTATATAACGTGCGTCCAAAATCAACAAATGTGTTTTTATCATTTTACAGGTGCTTTTCAAGCAAGAAGTTCATGAGGGTGAAGAAGATGTTTACTACATTATGTACCTGCAGGAGGTTTGAGCAGTACGGGCTGCTTTGTAGGCATATATTTTTTATATTAAGGATGTTGAAAATTAATAGATTCCCGAAGAAATACATTCTGAAGAGGTGGACAAAAGATGTTCAAAATGAAATCAAGTATTCATTTGAAACATGAGAGTTTGGTGATGACAAGAGTAAAGAAGCTAAAAGAATTGCAAGGGAGATAGTCTTGGCTGGTGAATATTTAGCAAACACTTTAATTACAGATTTATATGAGATAAATTTGGTTAATGATCAAATGAAAGAGGATGGTTAAGAAGGTTGATGAAGGCAGGTTTAAGAGACCTAGCCAGAAGAAGTACGACAGATATGCTTCTCTTCTTGGTTATGAGAAACCATAAGAGCCCGAACCCACTATTCGACTACCTAATGGGATCAAGAACAAATGCCGTGGTAAACAGAAGCGTATCAAGTCCAGCAAGGAAAAACAAGTTAGCCGAGTGGGTAAAAGGAAGAGAACGTGCAAGATATGCGAAGAGAAAGGCCACGATCGACGTAAACATCAAAGGGATGGTGGTTCAACCCAGACACAACTTGAACAAGAGGATTAGAATGTTGAATATGACATTGAAGATAACGAAGAGGTTAAATTAGAAGATTCCGATGATTAGGAGTTGTGTTAAGTACATTCTTTATTCAGTAAATTTTAGTGTTTTTTTATTACGTGCGCTTGAATATAAACAATGTGCGTTTAATTTTGTTTGTTTTACTCATTTATTTTTAATGTTTTTAATAAGTGCGTTGAGTGCAATAAAAGTGCGTTTAAATAAAAACCATAAGTGCGTTCAATATAGCTAAAAGGTGCGTTTATATCATTATTATAATTACATAGTCTTCCATCACCATAACCATCACCACCACCCACCATCCATCATCCCCTACCAAAAACAACCATTACACATCAACAAAAAACAACCACTACCCAACCACCACCATTAAAAAAAAACTATTTACAAATTTCCACCACCACCACAAAACCACCATCAGTTGCCACCCAAGATGTTGTCCTCGCCTTCTGTTTTGTTGCCACGTTCTTCATTATGCAATCTTCTGTGTTGCATAGTGTCTGAGAGATCAGATTATCAAAAGCTGCTTGTGTTTGGAGTTGCTCAATTGCTGCATCCCTGAATGGTGTTTTTTCTTAAGTCAGTAGCTTCTTAATGAGATCCAAGTTCTTCATACACTGTCGTTAGACCTCATTTTGCACTCCTAAAATCACACATGAAGAGTTGATGTCATCTCTGACCTCAGAGATAGAATCCACCATGATCACAGTTTTCACTTGCATAATGTTGATTGCATCAGTGTTGTTATCTGCCATTTCTAGTTGGTATGTGAGTCTTTATGTATTTGATAGTGTATTTATAACCAAAAAAGTTAATTACATATGATATGTGGTAGTTGAATATTGAATTTCAAGAATTAACTATAGTTGATTACCAATTAAATCATATTTAGTAGTTAGTAAGATATTTTTAATTTTTTACCATTTAAATATTCATGTAACTAGATAGGTTGATGTTTTACCATTAATAAGCTACACCGCTTGCATTTTTCATCATTACATGTACGAACACAATTAAAAAACATATTATGTGTAGTTGAATTTCATGTGCGTTTGGATAGTACAATATGTGTGTTTAACTTTTGAAACGTGCGTTTAAATTTATAGACGTGTGTTTGTTTTTTGTTTTGTTCCACCAGATGAACTTTAAACGCACATTACCTATTAACATAGATATAACGTGCGTTTTAAATATCCCTGTTATCAGTTACCTTTTCTTCTTCGTCTGAAACTTTTTTAACCCATTTTATCTTTAATTCTTCTTCTATTGTCAAAATCGATAGCTTCTGAAAAATAATACGTGCGGTTTTAGTAACGATGCATATGATTTCGACTGATTTATCGTATAATTGTAATACTCTGTTTTTCTTATTTTTAATTCCAGTTACTGATATTACGTTTTTGATTGAATGTATTCGATTTTGTTTTTCTTATTTTGATTGTGTAATCATTCAGATTAGTTAATTGATTTCAATCGTTGAAAAATTTATGTTTCGATTGAGTCTGTTGTTACGATTTGAAAAAAAAATTAAAAGCTTTTTCCTAATTTACCCTTGGTTACATTTACCCAAATATGATTAGGGTTGTTAATTACCATATTGCCACCGTCTTAATTTAATGGTTGAGATTGTTTCCTATGCTTCTCACGTTAAGATTCTTTGTACGTTATCTCTTCCTAAATTTTGATTACAAATATGTGATAATCGTATAAGCATGTATTTGTCTTTTCTTTTAATCTAATTTATAAGACGTTGATGTAACTGCTTGTCATAACATTTAATTGAAGAAATATGAAACTTTTAGCTTTTCATATCTATATTTGTTACAACAATCAACTCATAATATTAGCACAATGGTTGTCTTTTCTTGTTATAAAAATACATAATACCCGTATCATACATCTTTAAAATTTGAAATTCTAGTTACATTTTAGATATTTTATCATTTACTACTAATAACATTTTTAATCATTAAATAATGAAAACATAACTATGTAATACATAGTCATATATGATGTTTGCATAAACAATGAATAAGCGCATCATACATGGTTGCAATTAAATAGCCAATATCTAGTGTCAATGGTCACATACTATAAAGTTCAAGGAGTCACATAATTAAATAAAGTGGTTTTAGTGTGTCTTACTTTGATTTATGAACAAATAATCGTGATCACGTGTGGGAGAAACAAATACGGCTCGTTTTTTTGAAAGGAAGAAAATATGAGAATTTGCTTCTTCATACTTATGTAAAATCAACTTTGAGATGAATTCAAATATCATGAAAAAAATGAAAAGATGTCAGGTGAATTGGTGTAGGGATGAGTAAATGGTACCGATTTTTTGCCATTTTCGATACCCATACTCTATGGTCCTCACATTCTATCGATTTATCCTTCAAATACAGGTACCGAACCGATATCGGTATCCATTTTGACGAATTTTGGTACTGGTACTTTAGGTACCATACATTGTATGTACCGAGCTTATCCTTAACATGGTGCAAATGAAGCAAATGAAGAACCTTGCTTCACGACCTTCAAGAATAAGAGGCATCTATCCATCCTTCTTAGGGTGTGTGTAGTGGCAAACGTTATGGGCGTTCTAGCCACCCATAGCCCCGGGGAACACCGCCCCCGCCGGCGCTATGGTGGCGTTTTGAGCTTGCAGGTTAAGGTGATAGCGGGCGTTTTGTGTAGGGTTGTTTTTATTATTATTATTATTATTATTATTATTATTATTATTATTATTATTATTATTATTATTATTAGGGTTTGGGAATTGGGGGAAAAAGATTGAAGAAGAAGAAGAGGGTTGGAGGCAGGGATGAGGAGGCAAGGATGAAGAAGAGGGTTGAAGGAGGAGGATGAAGAAGATGGAGTTTTTTGTTGCAGGTTTTTTGTTTAATACTCTTGTTTATTATAGTAGTGGTGGTGAATGGAGTTTTTTGAAGATGGGTATAGTAGTGGTGGTGAAGATGGGGTTTTTTTTATTATAGATTAATAATAATAATAATAACAATAATAATAATAATAATAAAAAACAATAAAAAGCAATGATTACCCAATCATTTATAACCCCCCTCATAACCCTCCTTCCCACTACACCCTCTTTTTTCATAACCCCCACATAACCCCCATTCTATTACTTTTTAATATTTTAATACCATAACCCCCACATAACCCCCACCACTACACACACTCTTAGGGTAGTGTACTCCCCTATTCTTCACCTCAGCGCCACGCCATGCTTCACCTCCCACTCCCTTTTTTCCCGTCTAGGGGTGTACCTCCCCCCTTCAACAGTAAAGAAGGAAAAAAGACAAAGAAACTTAAATACAATCGATGGAGGTGTGCTGTTGGCACCGATTTGGGGTTGGAGCCGTGTTCTCGACGGAGCCGATCCTCCATGTCGAACCCCGACCCCTTTCCCCTTCCGCTTCTCACACCCCCATAGCCTTAGTCTATACAAACAACTCACATGATAAGTAATTGAATTTAGATATTGATTAA
>CM054123.1:73555341-73584349 GCA_028751855.1 Ambrosia trifida | reverse complement strand
TCACTTGTTGCGAGCACAGCACCGTCTTCGACAACTCTCGGTTTAAATCCATCATCAACAAGAGGTTTGACGATCTCCTGTGCTTCGCTTTTGAACAATGAAGACGAGCCTTCGTTGACCGAATTCTCTTGAGCGAGATTCTTGACCCGTTTGTTTCGCTTATGTTTCTTTTTCTTTCTCTGATTTAACGATGTCCCCAAAAGAGCATTGAGCTGAATTTCATACTTAATAACTTGCACTTTAAAAAGTTCTTCACTTTTTTACGCGGTTTCCCCACAATAGCTTTCTTCTCCATAGAACTTTCCTTTTGTGGCAGATCTGACAACTCCGCGTTATACGTTAACCCGCCAAGAGCTCTGTTCTCCATAGAACTTTCTTGCTTTGGCAAACCTGATACCTTCAGCAATGCAGTAGCCGCCCCCACGTAACCATCATCACCACTGTGGCCACCAGATGACTCACCCCCGCCAATTTCCTGAAACTTTTTTCCAATTAGTTGTGAGATAATCATAACTTAAGAAGGTGACAGTGATCAAACGCATAAAATATAAACTTAACCAAAAACAGGAATAGAACCCATGGGTCCAATGGATCAAACAATTCATAAGTTAATTGCATTATGATACATCAAACCTCCAAAATTATTTTATTCAAAAACTGAATTATTACCGAGACAGCTTATAGTTTTTGTAATCATATTTAACACTGCTAAGTGCTAACTTAGATTATAATTTTTTTAAAATGTAGGTAAAAGTCTTCCTGACCCGTAAAAAATGGCCAGTTTTGAACCATACAAGATCACCATACCCTTTTCTATGAGAAAGTATACCTTTGTGCGGTCTTCTGTTTTACTGGGCTCTGAGATGCGTTTTGAAACTGAAGTTTCTTTCATTTGGGTCTGTTCTAGTTCTGTTGCATCAGTAGTGAAAGCTTTTATCATGGTTCCAGTAATAGTTGAAGACTCTGAAGTTTCTTTCGTTTGGGTCTGTTCCAGTCTTGTTGCACCAGTAATAGGTAAAGACTTTTGACCGCCTAATGAACCATACTTAAATTGGAGTTCGTTTGGGTCTCGTTTGGTGCAACCGGGTCAAGCTCATTTTCCTTTGTACCAACAGCAGCCAAAGACTTTTGACCATTTACTGATCCATCACTCAGACCCGTCTTCATTTGAGCCTCTCTTGGTGCACTAGAACAATTGAGTGTGCTACCACTACCACGCCTACCAGAAACCAAAGATTTCTGATCGTTTAATGAACCGTACTAAGTATGATGTTTGTTTGGGTCTCTTTTGATGCAACAGAACTTAAACAATTTCTTTCGGTACCAACAGTAGCCAACGACATATCAGCATTAAATGATCCATTACTTAGACCAGTATTCACTTGGGCCTCTCTTGGTGCATCTGACCCATTGAGTGTACCACTCATAACAATAGAATTATCTTTTTGTTGAGCAACGTCAGCAGTTTTTTTCAATGGCGTCTGAGCATTTAATGACTGGTTACTTAGGCCAGTTTTCATTTGGGTGTCTCTTGGCGCTGCAGACCCATTGGGTGCACCATTCATCACAGTCTTATTATTGTGATGAACATCTGTAGCCTTTTTAGATGGAGAATTCCTTGTATCTTTAAAATAAAATAACATGTAGGCTTTCTGCTCAAAACCTTCTTTTCACTCACTTGATAGACCTGTTCAAATCAAGAAGTAAGGAACTTAACCAAATAAAAATGATCATTAATCTGCTTTCTATGTTAAGCAAATCAAGTCATCTTCTTACGCGATTGTCATCAAGTGAATACCACATGCCACTAGACGTCCGAACAAAACAATAATAATGACCAGAATGTGTACTCCAGCCAGCATGAACCAAAACACCATAAAGTGTGTACTTCAAATCACCATCCTGCGTTGTTATGTAATCAAATGTTAATTATTGACCTGTAACCTGGCCCGTGTATTCCTAAACATGACACAACCTGAGTGAATACTTACATATGGACCGGTGACGAACGGTTTCAAGTCCAAAGTAGGACCAAAATGAACTTTCTTGTCGATCTTTTGGCCAGACATGTGGCACCCAAAGCGTTTCAGGTGAACAGTTAGAACATTTGGGGCCTTGTACACTGTAAGCTGTTTGAGAGCTTTCACCTTTTGCTTGCATTGTTGGCACTGATATTGCTTAGCGCCACCATCCAACTGTTCTTTAGCAGTAAATTGTGCGAAGGCTTTATATAAAGTGTCAGCTTTCAAGATTTCCAGACTTAAATCCAAGAACGGGTCAAATTTGTTCGAGCAATAGTTTGCACTGCATGCATTTTACCTAGAAGATCGACAGGTTACCCAAACTACATGAGCAAATCCTTAAAATAAGATCAATAATTCAAAGTACAGCCATGAAGAGTTTTCCGGATCTTAAAGTATCCCCAAGCCATATAAAAAAAAGCAATTCCTTTTAGAGATGGCAACTTCGACCCACTTATGTTGTCACTAACAAGTCAAAAGTGTAAAATAAAAAAGATTAACCAAGGAAACAAGCCAAGCGAGCAGAACATCACCTAATGTATCTTTTTTTATGCCTAATACCTTCTAACATTTTTTATTAAAAAAGAATTAGAATATTGTTTAAATTAATAAGTTCTATAATCATTTGTGACACACTATCATTTAAAGAAATCAAAATCCTGGCAAAGTGGGCCACTGCTACAGGAATTACCTGACTACGAAGTTGACCACCGAATATCTTGTGAACCAAGCTTTTATCATAGGCACTTTGTGATTCAATAGGCACTCCATTAGGTAAGCAACATTTGTGCATTGATTCCAACAAATTTACCATGTATTCATGGGCATCCTCCTGCCTTGAATTCCTAAAAGTTCTAGATATAGCTAATATGTGGTTAAGAAGAAAACTAAAATATAATTCAACCCAATTGAACTTATTGCCTAACTTCAAATACGAGAAAATGTTGGTCGAATTCTCGGAAACAGAATTAATAAATATGAAATTTTTAACTTTATCAGAAAGCAATGAATATAAATATATTGCAGGATACAACGCAAATTTGAGACAAGATCCTTAGGTGCTAATGATCTCCCTGATAACTGTAGCGCACGGCTGACATGTTTCTGAATAGCACACAATGCACAAAATCCAGATTTCCGGCCTTATAAAGAGAATGGGGTTCAATGTAAGTCAGATATCTGTGTCTATTTATGACCAAAATACAGGTTAGATACTTACAGGTAACTTGATGTTTTCCACTCTGTAAATATGCAGCTAAAGGTTCAGTGTATGTTAAGCATTGAAGTACTGAATTAAGAAAGCAAGTATTCCCAAGATTCTCCAAACCAGCACCCTAAAGATTGTCAAATCATATTAGCCTGTGACTATTTACAAGAAACCTTTTTCTTTAACAATTTAAAGTTGATTGGAATAATACACAAATGTGTAAACTAGAAACAAAAGTGTTTACGAAAAAAGTTAGGAGCCACAAAGTTAACGAAAGTCAAGAGCATAACACCATTACTCTATTAGTCAAACAATCAACAATGAAAAAAGAAAAGAGATTTATGAAGTAAAATCAATAATCCATGTAAAGACCGATTAAATACTTTCAACGTATGATGAGATGTGCTTTATAAGACACCCTTATCTTGGTTTTAAAAAGCGCGCCTTGCGCAAAGCGCATCTAGGCGCCAATATGTGCGCCTTATGTAACACTAGGCGAGCATCGTACGAAAAGCGCAAGAAAAGCGCACTTTTTTGGCCAAAAAGCGCAATAAAAACGCATTTTTTCGTACACGGGGTGTTTTTGTGCTTAAAATTGTTATACATGTAGCTAAAAATGTTGTACATTTAAGTTAAATGATGCTAAAAACCTATAACATATATAAAAATACATATATATTCGTCTTGCGCCTCGCGTACGAAAAGCCCACCGCTTTTGCGCTTTGCACCTCGGTTTTAGACCTCGTCGCTTTTGTGGCGCTTCACGCTTTTTAAAACAAAGACCCTTATTTATAAGTTATCTCTTTGATTCTATTTCAAGTGTACAAAAAAAACACTCAATTTGATTTAATTTGTGGTTTTGTAATGCAAGTCATAACAAATTGCATGCATTTTAGCAATTGTGAAGGATCCGCCTCTAAAGTAAGAGCCAATAATCAACTTCCATATATGTATTTGACGCATGGTATTCAACTGAAATGGCAGATACTGATATGCAATATTTAGGAATGACAACACACAAACGAAATTGATTGTGAAACCCAAAAAACAATTTTATCAGGTCAAGCCAGACCTGCCAGCGTACAATCATTTCCAAATAAAACATGCTCATATAACCATTTTCATCCTCAAAACCAATTTGAGAGAAATGCCTTCACGGTCATTTTTTTTGTAATAAGAGAAACACAAAAATAAGCCTCGTTACTTTTGTTTTGCATATGACATTTGATTCTCACATTTGTTTGCAACTTTTTTCCTATGGGGTCAATAAGGAGAAAAAAACCCAACTCTGCATTTGGGTCAGGTTTCAGGTGATCCACTGATCCTCGCACTCTCGTAGTAAACTTTACCCAATTACCTTAGACGAAGATCCAGGAGAACGCAAATTTACTCAAAATTCCATTCCCGCATAGGCACATATTATGGTGACAAGGATGAGTTTTACAATCCGGGCCGGTTCTGGCTAAAAATTCCCGGCCGGAAATGTGCACAACTCTGAAGGAAACAGTGTGTAAAACTTACACTGTACCAGTACAATCAATTCAACAAGATCATTTTCATAAATTAAACTTAGATCACTAGCCCGAAGTTCAAACCCGGTTCACGGTATGGTTTGGGCCCAAACCGGATAAAACAGGTAATATACAGTCCGGTTTTCGGTACTCATATTCTTAAATTTTCAGAGCAGTATGATACGGTTAGGTACCATTACAGCATGTCTTCGTACCTTTTGAATTGTTGCCACTCCTATTAATTTGACTAGACAAATCCCAAAGAAGTTTGAAATAAAAAATCAAAAGTCACTAAAAAAAGATTAAGAAATATTTTTTTATATGTGATAACTAGTTCACAAGACAAAGAAAAAGTAGCCAGCATCTTAAAAGGAGAAAAAGCATACATTAACAAGGAAATAAGACGCAAATATGTAGAAGTTGAACAAAGATAACAAAATGATAACAAGACTGAATACCGAACATTTAGCAAGAAAGCATTTCAAGAAAGCAAAAATGAACAATGAAACGAAAGAAAAATCCATAAAAACTAAAAACAAAAAGAACAGAAATTCTCCAATTGCCAAATGAAAATACAAGGTAAAACGTAAACCTAACGAAACCTAAAATCCTTTAGAGGGCAAATAACCCAAAACCAGTAGAATTTATCAACAACACATTTCTAGGCTCTAACCGAAATGCGTAACGCGTGTTAAACATATCACGTCATTCATGTTATCAAACTGCGTATACTTAATCATGTTAAACGCGTCGTGTTATAGAAGACAACGACAGTGTACGGGTTTGATAGTCATAAGCGTTTTTCCAGCTACTTATCATCATTATTTGGGCAGCTTATTTGTCTTAATTGAACATATTTCATATGATAATGAGGCAAACACAGACAAAAAACCCTAAGTCTCCCAACTAAATCCCATGTTCATCTTCACTTCTTAACTATGCTTTAACCAATCACATCCATCCTTAATAATCTAATCATATGATCAATAAACAATTAAACTGAATAACAACAACAACAATAGTAATAATAATAATAATAATAATAATAATAAATGTATGTAAATTTTCATAGGGACTAAAGAAACTTACAATTCTCCTAAAAGTAATCCCAAAACTGAGTTCCTGATCCAACTCATTTTCCAACTCCGATGCATCTCTCTTCTTACCCGAAGACCCGACCCGATGGGTAGTTTCAGTTAACGGCCTCTCTGCTGGATGAAACTCAATCCTTCTAAAAGGAGCTAAAGATTCCATCAATTCAATATTTTTGTGATACTATGGAATCATAAATGAATGAATCGATTGATTGATTGATTTGGGTTTGTGGGTGTGGGAGAAAGAGGGAGAACAGTGAAGCGGAACAGAGTGTATATAAGTACTAAACCCTACTACTACTTGTTGCGAGTGTATGACGTGGGCCTCTTTTAACGGTTTTCAGTGTTCATTGGTTAATATGGACCTTTGATTTCAAATGTTTGCAAGTCATGGTCAAACTTTATCGGCTAAGGACATCACCTCGGTACCCCGTTTCGAATCCTATTTTTTTGCATCATCTCTGAGGGCATAAGTCTTTTCAATGTCAAGGGGTGTATTTTTGCTGGCCCTAGGATTCGAACCGTGTACCTCTCCCGGACGGGAACCTTCCTAAGAAAAGTTAATCAAATTAGTTTTTTTTTTAAACCGAGAAGAGACAACTCTAAACTCGACTTCTAGAATTCACCTAATGCCTACTTTCTATGACTCAAACACGTACAGCTTTTATGAGGATAAACACCTGATGTCACTACGCCAATACGTCATTGGTAACAAATTTCGCTGATGGGTTTATATCATCAATGTTATTTTATTGAAAGATTCATGTATTGTGTTGCCTCGTGGTGGTGGTGATGATGATGATGATGATGATGATGATGATGATGATGATGATGATGATGATGATGATGATGATGATGATGATGATGATGATGATGATGATGATGATGATGATAATAAAAAAAAAAATAAAGTGTTGTGTAATTGTTGAAGGGAACACATGATTGTGTGATTTTTATCAATAGGAGATTGTTGGATGCGGACATAGTCCTACATATAAAATATAGATTGTGTTTCTAACATGCTACTTGTTGCGAGCGTGTGAGCATAGACATGTGCCTCTTTTAACGGTTTTCAGAGTTTTATTGGTAAATATGGACCTTTGATTTCAAATGTTTGTAACTCTGGACAGTCTTTACTCTCTAGAGCCTCTGGCCGGCTAGAATTGTTGTTTATAGAACTAGAAAGTTGTTTTTAGTTTGACCTTTCAAAGTGTGGATAAAATAAACTTGTTTTGATATACAATAGGCAATGTGAAAATAATATAACCATTATGACTCCCTAGTTAAAAAGGTTTCACTTCTATCACCGGGTGCAACTCACTTCAGAATTGTATGACCTGATAAGATATTAAGACGAGAGCTAAATGAATGATTATAACATAATGTACTCAACTTTAATCCGAAAAAGGCATAGTTTTTGGACGCGACTTGAGGCGATTCGCTAACTTTGCTACCATGTTGACGGCTCTAACAAATCAAGTGGTTAAATGATACTTTCAAGTTTCAATGTTGAACCCCCTTGTTGTGTACACTGTTACATCTTATAATGATTAAGAGTATACATTTTTAATTTTTTTTATATGATTCAATACATTCAAGAAGAGCGTCGTATTGGAACAAATGAAAAGGAAGGCTGCATAACATAATCAAGACTATACAAGATGATGATGCCACTAACTCACAAAATACAAAATGGCTTTTTCTTCTGTTTGCAAATTTAGATTTTAGACTGATGCAAATTTTGATCTGATTTTAAATTATCCAAAAAATGATGAAAAAGAGGTGAATGCGCGCTATAGGTTTCGGCTCTAGCCTAGCCTCTTGGTGAGACATACTTATCATTTTCAACAGTTGTTTGTTTGTGTTTTGGGTGCACATGGCTTGGACCACCAATAATGAAAGTGTCTCAACACCTGTATGGTTATCAATTGACCCCTAGACCTAACCAATTTTGTGTGGCCGGCTAACAATTGGGTTCAGCATTTAAAAAAAAAAACACATTTTTAGTGAGTCCATCGCATAAAACTTAATCTAGTGTCACGTGTCACGTGTCACAAGTAGTCTAGTCCCATACTCGTGCGCCAAGAGGTGCATAACAATCATGATGCAAGTAGTTATACCTCAGTCTTTTGCAATCTTAATCTTTGTGAATTTAATAAGCAAAACAATATTCAACAAAATAGTCAACTTGTCATGTATAAAATGGGAAATAAATAAATAACTGACAAGTAATATTGTAACTAAAATAAAAAGAAAAGTGTTTATGCATAATCAGGCATTACTTTTCTAAGGAACGTGATCGGGCTGGATATCTCGGGAGCAACCTCTTCAAATGAGATGTAATTTCTTTCCTCATTGTACACATGGCATATCGTCAATATCGTCTTCATTAAACGCCAGTTCCATGATGCCTCATTTAAATACTGTATCACATATCATATGAACAATGTCAATAATTATGTTATATAATTAAGGAATGTAGGTAATAGATGCCAAATACACATTAATTATGAATCATGATTATAAAAATTATAGTACTACACTCTAATAAGACAATACAGGAGGCTGTACACGTTGACTACATGATTTTCAAGCCGTTTGACGTATTTGACTTACCTAAATTTCTTAATTTCATTAGTTAAAACACAGCCCATTCAAAAGTTTCAATTGAGTATAAATGATTAAATACATAGATATAATAGCAAAGGATCTTACCTTTCCCCAATTCTCTTGAAGGGATTTATGCGCAGCACGAAGATTGTAGCTTGGAATCTTGGAGGAAACATGATGTGGTATATGAACATTGATATCATGGCAAAGAATCTCTATCCTGTATCATAGAAACCACATGTTTTAGCTATAAATCCAGTTATATATTTATATCTGCAATAATTTAACATGTTAATCATAACTAAGTCGAATATACAAAAGCCATCAGCCAATTTGACAACCAATTGTTCCAAAATAGAAAGAATTTTTTTTAGGCCTAGAAGTCTTCCTTGGTGCACCGAACTCACCCGCTTACAATTCGTTCGGATTTTCTTGACCTACAATGGGTCAATTTGGATTATCTTTTATTTTTAACATGTCAAATGGGTTAAGCTTCAAGGTTTAACTAAGAAAAGGAGTCACATGAGCCACGCTAAAACGGGTTAAAGGTTATCCAAAATGTATTTGGACACAGAAAATACGAATCATTTAATTTAGACAGTACAAATTTTTATTGTTCTAATACAGTTTTGTAATTATATTTAACACTTTGATTATATTTAAATAGTGTGCTTTGACCCGTTACCAAACACTCCCTTAAGAAGAGGTATCAAGTACACAGAAAGATACCAGCGAGGATAATCACAGTGTACAGTCCCATTAAGTTGGGCCTGGGCTGCATTCCATTCCTCTGAAGATTTGAAAGGTATGTGAGGCGCAGTGTGGTGAACCATTGTAAAAGTGCTCATCTGCAAATACAACATATTAATTTCCTTAAGTTAAGTCATTTAATTTGCTAAAAGAAAAGATAAGAAAGTAATAGATACCCAAAAATGATAGCCCAGCCACGGCATTAACCAGAATTTTATCCATCCAACTATCCCCGTCTTGTAAATAATTAATGGCCATCCAATTGCCATGAATGCAAAAACACAAGAAAGGCTTATCTTCACTCTTCCAATTTCATTTGGTCTAAACTTGTTCAAATTAAAATGCCAGATTAACCTGAAAAGATGATTAATAACTGATCCAATGATAAGACATGGGTAGAGAGAGGTAGCAAGTTGGGCGGGTTGGGTAACAAGTTTGGGCTGAGACATGTTATCAGACGTAAGGGTTGAAACGAACTTATTCAGGTGTAGTTGACCCGCTAACAATTTATATTTATTATCAACAAATAACGAAGTGTTAAAGATTAATTACTGAAACTATATTATTGGCTTGTGCCTTGTAATAAAAATGTAAATCTTTAAACAAAACGATGACCAGTTTCACTTTTGGCTGTTTTTATAAATCGTCCCATTTGAGGTAAACCACAACCCAAATAGACCATATCACAAGTAAATGGGTTGAAATTGCCACCTTTAGATACAGGCATGGCAATGGATGGATGTAACAATTGTGTATGTATATGTGAGTCTGGTAAATTACCAGTGTGATATAGACATGATGGGGCGAATAGGACCATATCCATATATGATTGCCTTCTTGAAAATTGGAGACTCATCAAAGTGTGTTTTCATAACAGGATGCCAAGCTGTATCTTCATTCAGCCTAAAGTTCAAATAATGTAGGGAAATTAAGCTTTAGGAGTTGTAGACTTGTAGCAAATTAAAAAAAAAGGAACAAAAGATTATTCAAGAATTATAGATTTATAGATAACTGAGACAAATTACAGAAAATAATCCGCCTAATGCATCTCTAGTGTGTGTATGTGTGTGCGTGTATGCAATCTTGCGTCCATGATTTACGTGTTTCGTAGGTGAAATTTGCAACATTATATTTTTGGTGAAATAATCAATCCAAAAGGTCATCATCGTCATCACAAACCTTTGAGTATGTTGCTTTTGGAAACACAAGATTCACTATTTTGTCAATATTCTGCATTTATATACAAGACGCATTTTATATTACAATGTACAATCATATATGTTGCAGATAGTTTCATAGTGAGTTAGTGAATACTAAACTACCATCTCAATAGTTACATAAACTAACAAGTATTTATCAAACACGGTTTTGTAATCGCCTTCTGGCCGATGAATTGGGTAAGTACCCTTTGTACCATAACAAAATATACTTGGGTTGTTTAGATGCCCCTATAACTGGAAATCTTGTGAAATAAATAGACCAGCATATTTAAAAAAAAAAGTGAAATGGTCCAACTGAAGAAAAAAATCTAGATTCGCTAAATGCCAAAAGCAAAATAAAGGCTATTGCAAATGATTAAGATGGTAATTAAGATATTTAAACCATACAAAAAAGTCACCTAAAACAATAGAAGAAAAGGATAATATTACATATCATACATACATGTTTGTTTTTGCATGATGTCGGTCATGTTTAAAGCGCCATGGTTCATAGGGGTATATCAATGGCAGGAAGGCTAATGTTCCAACAATATCTTCCAATAGTTTGTTCTTTGAGAAGGATTTGTGTGCACAATCATGACCTATTACAAAAAACTTTTGAAGAAACAAAATTATTTTAGATCAACTAAAAGATAAAAAAATGGAGATATACAAAATATTGTTACCCCTGTAACTGCAGTTCCTGTCCATGCCCAAGCAAATGGAAGTAGATACCAAGGGGATTTGGAGATCATGAAAAGCCCCAATGCATATGATGTTGCTGATATCAAAACCGATTTCCATGCTTTAACGTTATCTATCTCAAACACCTTTGAAAATATTAAATGAAGTATTAGATTGTATATATTAGAACCGTGATACCCGAATTCAAAATTTTATAATAAACATTCTTTGTCTATGTTGCAAGGATGGTAAGGTAATGCAGAAATACGAGTGCATGACACATCAAAACTGAAATGTGCTAATTCATGGTAAAATTTGACTCCTGATAGCAAGATTATATGGATTAATATTTAATAGCATTTAACTTTTTATTTTATTCTTATCTTGCTATTGCTTGTAGTTAGAACTCTCATATTAAGTTTGAAGTTTGAACTATAGGTCAACACATGTTATTTTTTGCACAAGATGGGTTGATTTGAAACCCTTTTGTCCTAAACTTTTTTTAAAATAATTATAGTGTCAAATGTGATTACACACATTATAATATTTCAATAAAAATCTGAATATTTTCATAAAATGATGATACGCTTTTGGCCGCATTGTAAGCTAAACATTTGCAACTTGCCTGTGTGAGTGTGTGATCCATTAGAGATACAACATTACCCAAATTGACCCATTAAGTAAACGAATCAAAACCTCTACTTGTTAGTCAAAAATCAAGTATTTAACTACAATGTATAGAAAAACGAATAATAAGTACAAGTGTCGTACCGTTTTGGGAAGACTATCAATGACGTTTTTCAATGTTATATTATCAGGGAGTGGTTCTCCAATTTGCCTGAAACCGTAACTTTCACACAATTCTTTCCTCTGCTGTTCACTGTCTGCTGGTAATGGTGCTGTAACGGGACTTGCCACTGATTTCACAGTTTTACCCCTTCTCAAGGGTATTACATATCTTTGGTGTGTGGCTTTACATTGAGGAAGAGCTTCCCATGTCAAATAAGATGTGCCTGTCTAATCAAGCAAGTATCGTAAGATGTCACATATCCATTAGAAAATGTAATACAAATAGTTAAAAACATTTATATATAAAGCAAAACTATTATGTCAATTTTGAAGTTATATAAAGGTAGTATACGTATAAACACTCATACATATATATAGCAATAAGCAAATGAAATACACAGACACTAATGATATAAATATGTATGAGTATTGAGTAGAAATACATAACTATATTCCATAAGAATTATAAATTTATAATGCAAGAAGCATGTATATCTATTATCCAATAAAGACTATGATATCACAGTTCTTGGTCGCACTTTACTAGTGCACATCTGACTCATGTATGCACCAAAAATTTACACCATTTTAGTGTAAAATTAGCATTTTTTTGTCAATATGGCTTACATAAAAAGCTTTTATCTTCCACGTATGCACAAATAGTTGTACACTACGGGGCTGTTTGGTAAGCCTCTTAATGAGGCTCTGAACCATTCAACGCTAAATGATTCAACATTCAGCACGCTTGTTTCAGCTTCTGAATGGAATGGTTAAGGCTGAACCATTAAGACTTGGAATGTAGGTGAACCATTAAGCACTGAACCAGGCTAAACCTTAATGAGGCTCTCCTACCAATCTGGGACAAGAAAAAACTAACCATTGAGAGGTCTAACTTAATGATTAGCACTTAACCATTCAGACCTCTTAACCATTCAAACCTCTTAATGATTCAGCACTACTTAATCAATCAAACAACCCCTACGTATTTTAAATTTACATTATAGTTCGGTTAAAGTGCTATAAGCAAAAACATGTAATCACAATCAGTTTCTTAAAGTTGGACAGTAGTATTCGTAGTATTTAACTTAATGTTGTAGTTTATTTTACTTTTATATTTATAATAACTTAGTACCTTCTGAAAAAAACAATTTGTAACCTAATAACAAAAGGTTCAAATAGCATATTAATTACTAAAACATTTTAAAAAGTTGGAATTAGAATGACAGTTGAAGGTGATACACACCATTACAATAGCTTATATCAAACAATTAAAACTTAATATGATAATAATTAATAAGTAATAACCAATTGCTATGAACAAACTTCAAATGCAGTTTCCCCAACAGATAATGTGCAATGAAACATAAAAGAAAAAACACAAAACCCTAAATTTCTAACTATACAAAGACGGATTCGTACCTGTTGGATACAAGGGCAAGTATCTCTGTCCACAATTTGGCTTGTGCAGGTTACCCTAATATCAAAAAGAAGACAAAAACGTTAGAAACTATATCTAAACTGAACATATGTATTGATTATTGATGTATAAATAATAATATTATTATTATTACCTTGAAAAGAAAAGTAGTAGAATGTGAAGGGAGTCTGCAAGCCATTGGAAGCAGAGAGAGGATAAAGGATGCTCAAAACAGAACCATATAAATAAGTGTGGTTTTATATGGACAGGAAGGATTCCTTTCGATCCCTCATTCGTTAGATTCGTGCCATGTTTTTTTTTTTGGACGGCTAATTAGACAACAGGCTATTGGTTGGTGCTAACAGCAGCCCGAACCAAGATCTGCCCCTCGGAACTTAGGTTGTCTGAATCGGGTCCGCGTTCTCGGAGTATTAGACTTGGTTTTAATGGCGTCCTCCCGGAAACCGTATCGCCTCCACACAGGGCCGGCTCAACTATTTTAGAGGCCTAAAGCGAAAAAAAATTCCAGGGCCCTTGTCTGAAGCAAAAAATTAACACCTCACTCAATTCAATTACTAAAAAAAACTTTAACTTCTGTCACAAAATACTATGTTGACTAACTATAAGAGCCTTTGTAAATAATATATCAATAAGTTGTTGCCTCCCTCTACAAGACTACAAGCCTTTTGGTTCCTTATTTTGCTCTAATTTACATTTTACCTCATCAAATATGCCTCACAGCAACTAACTTACTTATGCAGGAAAAATGGGGCCCTTTAAGTCTGGGGGCCCAAAGCAGCAACTTCAGAATAATTGCATCAGAGCCGGCCTTGCCTCCACACGAACCGATCGCTAGAGTAACTGGCGGATTAAAACCGAGGGTGGCTCAGGATCGAATCAGGACCACAACGGGCCAAGACTCATTATCATCGTTGTCTTTGTCCCTAGTGGCGAAGCTTGGTTTCGGAATCGGTAGGGGCCGGACTCAATTTTTTTCGATCGGTAGTGGCAAATCGGTGGGGGCCGAACTCAACCTGGATTCAATTTACCTATGAAAATCGCAAATTTATACCAATGCGCCAGAAAACAGGGGGGCCAGGGCCACCCCTGGCCCTTCTTATCCGTCGTCCCTGCCCTTTAAGATTGTGACATGTGCAACTTGTTGCCCGCTTACCCACTATGTGAATGTATCTTTTTTGTGATTAATGAATCATTAGATTTCTTTAAAAAAAATATTTATTTGTTCTTTTATAAATTTCGTTCGTTAACTTTTAAATAAATCTAAATAAATAGCTTATGTTTATTTTATTCCTAAGATTTCGATATAGAATTTGTTGAAAACATAGTTTTATATAAAGTATCGTTTACCGAATCCAATTGATACCGGCCAAACAACGTTAATACTAGCAAATCGTTTTCATGGTTTTTTGGCCAATTCACATTTTTTTATCTTGTAATTTAATGTTTATAAAATTATGGTTATACCACTGCAACTTGCTTATTTTTATCTAAATTTTGGCATAAGCTTTGTTAAAACGGAGTTGCTCTTCATTATGTACAAGTTATCAAAGCACAAACATACAAACCGTAAAGCTGAGTTAAGGTTTTGATTTTTTTTATAGTTTCCTTTTTTTTTCTTCCTACAACTTTAGAAACACAATACACTATTGATTTTTTTTTTCATTCCATAATACTTATTTTTATCAACGTTTTGATGCTTTAAGGTTTCAAATATTACCTACGGCCTTGCTGCAACACACGGGTCTGTTACACTTTGTCATCCAAGTTTCATTTGTCATATTTAAAGTTACGTATATTATCAACACCCTCTTCAATGCACAGGTTCACGAATCCATTTAGCGTCATCTTCTTTTTTTTCACGTTTCTATGCCTCCACTACAACATGAGTACTAATACAATACTATCGGTCAGAGGTGAGCATATCTATTTTTTTCACGAATACTTTGACCAGTTCTAAGCAAAACCAGTTCGATTCCACCCTGATTTAGTTGGTTGAGAATCGCGTTTTTTTTACTCGGTTTTGGTTTCTACCCCAGCGTGGGATTTTTGCTACTGGTTTCGGTTTGGGTAGGTTTTACTAGTTTTGATTCCTGAACCAGTTTTTTTTTTTCACCTCTACTATCAGTACCTATTTAAAATAATAACTAGTAATTAGAACCGCGCGCGTTGCGGCGCGGGTACATTGCAAACATCGAACGGATTAGTCAAAGTGTTATGTGACTTGTGTGCACTGCACGTATCGACTAAGTATGGAGAACATTACAAACATCCAACGGATTAGTTAATGTTGTTATGTAAGTTGCATGCGATTCAAATATCGATTTAGTTTAAGTAAAGAACTTTAAGTGGGGTTCCTGCATTATTGTTCTTTGCTATACATTTTCAACTTAATGCTCATTACAACACTTTCGACGAATAAATTTGTGTCATTTTATTTTACAAAACCGAGTTCAATATTTATTAAAGATAAGAGGTGTATGTGGCTTTTGTTTTTTTTGGATGAAACACTAACAAAAACTATACTCACAAACAGATATACATGTTCTCTCTCTTTGCTCCACAAATTGAACCTTGTGAGTGTTTACTCATTCTTTCTCAGTTTCTCCCCATCACCATCATGCCTCCAGACCACTTCCACAACCAGTCGACCGCCACAACCACCGACCTTAACTTTCATTTTCTCTCTCTAAAAAAGCCCAAATAACAGAGTCGGCCAGTTTAACAACGACCCACTTCTGTCAATGGCACCACTTCCAGGCGACAGCAATGATCCTGACGATTCAGCAGCCGGCCACCAGAGTCCAGACAATACCGTTTATGGCGACCCACCGCACATCACGTGAACGAAACGAAGGCATACTCGCCGATGAGCAAAGGGATAAACCATCGAATGACAGAGTAAAAGTGTGCAATTTCAAAGTATGGGAGCTGTTTTGGTTGATGGCAAAGATGTAGGGGTAAAATTGTGGAAATTCAAAGTAGGGGTTGGTTTTTTAGTAGTGGCATGGTCGCTGCCGGAAGTCAATGGTTGAACGAAGGATAAATCTGGCGTGTAAAACGAAAAGTACAAATGCAGTTGGTATAGGGGGTATTTTGTCTTTTTTTTAAAAGTAGGGGGTCGGTGGCGTAAAACCACCGACATTACATTTTAATATATAGATAATAATAATAATAATAATAATAATAATAATAATAATAATAATAATAATTAAAAAAAAAAACTCAAACGGGCTGGTTTTGGCGGCCCAATCCAAATGAACTAAAGTTAGACTGCTAATTTAGGCCTATTTTGAACATTCTAAACGGGCTTTTGATTTGGGTCGGTTTAGGACATGAGTCAGGAACAGTCACAGTCATCTTCCTTTCCTGTCAAACAACAGTGCTACACACGTCCTCACTTGACGTGTAACTGCAACTCTCTCCTCTCTCCCTCCCTTCCTCAAGCTTCTTCAATTAAACAACACTTCCACACCTTTGACCTTTCCTTCTCCTTCAAGACTAAACATCACAACTATTATTATTATTATTCAACAGATTCTCCACACGCTTATTATTATTATTATTATTATTCTCCACCTCTTAACCAACTCTTACCAGATTTAACCGACACCGACTTACAATAACCGTTCTACGGTTTCGGAATCATTGATTCGTTCGTATGGCATTGTTACGGAAGCTCTTTTATAAGCAACCGCCTGATGGACTTGTTGAGATCACCGAACGAGTCTATGGTATGGTAACTCATTTTATTATTATTATTATTATTATTATTATTCCTTATTAAGATTCAGTATTAGTTGATGCAATTAGCTCTTGCTTTAGATTGATTTAGTTTAGTTTTAGACTGTTTTATGTCACGCTTTTGACTTTGACTTCTTTGGATATTTCAATTAGGCCACAAGTAGTAGGTGTATTATATAATTTTGTGGTTTTAGACTTTATTTTGTACATGGAATGAGACAGCTGACACTGTTTAGTATTGATATGTGTATGTAAGCTTTGTGTGAATTTAAAAGAAACAAACAATTGCTTGTTTCCATTTTCAACTTAGCTTAGACAAACGTTGGCTGCTGTTGATCAATTTGTGCGCTGGTAATGACTAATGCGTGTTAAGTTAAGATAAGTTAGAGATGATGTGTTAGATGTATACATGGTACTACAACCATTACTCACCCCTAGATTTGAGATTTAAATTATGATAGAGTGTTACTAGGGTTCTAAAACAAACATATTAATATATGATATAGCATTGTGGTGTAGGGATTAGTGAGGGCGCTTGTTCTTAGTTTACTATTTCTTGTAATACAGACATCGTTTAACACATTATATTGTTTTGTGTATTTGCTGTGTGTTTAGTCTTTGACTGCTGTCTCACTACTGATGCTTGGGAACAAGAAGATTATAAGAATTATGTGGGAAACACAATTAGTCGGCTTAAGGACCATTTCCCGGATGCTTCCATCTTGATATTTAATTTTGGTGAGAAAGATTTAAGCCAAATTGCATCTGCTTTGTCAGATTATGACCTAACCATTATGGACTATCCTAAACAATACGAAGGTTGCCCATTACTCCCAATGGAGGTTATCCATCATTTTCTAAGATCAAGTGAAAGCTGGCTTTCACTTGGGCAACAAAATATTCTTCTGATGCACTGTGAGCAGGGTGGTTGGCCGGTTTTGGCTTACGTGTTGGCTGCACTATTGATTTACAGAAAACATTACACTGGGGAATACAAGACTTTGGATATGGTTTATAAGCAAGCTCCTCACGAATTGTTACAGTTTTTGTCACCTTTAAATCCTTTACCTTCTCAGTTAAGGTATTTACAATATGTATCAAGAAGAAATGTGGCTTCAGAATGGCCTCCATTGGACCGTGCACTAACTTTGGATTGTGTGATAATCCGGGCGATTCCTGATTTTGATGGAAACGGTGGTTGCTGCCCTATTTTCAGGATTTATGGTCGAGATCCTTTATCTTCTGGTGATAAAACTTCCAAACTTCTGTTTTCAACCCCAAAGAGGAGCAAGAATGTCCGATACCACAAACAGGCAAGTTTTGTGTTCTATCTGTACCCTAACTAGGCATTTTATGTTTGCTATCCTATCGATTGTCTTGACTCTTGATATTCATTGTTATTTGTTTGTATCTCATCCTTTGAATCCGGTGTACTCTCATTACCTCTTATGGATTTAGCATATTTTGATGATATGTTGAATGGGGTTTGTTATAATGAATGGTCCTATAAACTGCCTTAGATTTGTGCATGACATAAGTGTGTACACAATGTTGCATGAACTATCCATTGTGAACTTTGAGTAGAGAAGCGTTTATTGATCTTCCAAGCAAGAGTGTTGTATTCTTTTAACAGGAAGCGTTTATTGATCTTCCAACTTTGAGTAGACATAAGTGTCTTTGACTGGTCAAAGTTGTAAAGGGAAAAAAAATCATATGGTAATAACACAATGTGAGGATTTGTATTCTTTTAACAAATATCATCTCACATGCCCGGGTCGCTAGTTCAATGCGATAACTGTTCATAGATCCTTGAACTCAGAAGAACTTATACACAAAAAGAAAATAACGTGAAGAAATTTCATATTAAGTCTACAGAATCATATTTCCTAATATGCATAGCCATAAATGTCATCTTGTGTTATGTGTTAATCTGAATACCTCATACATGTATATCCGGGTGTCTTTTAAGTCTATTTAATTTAAAGCTAATACATCATAAAACCTATTGCAGGCAGAATGTGAACTGATTAAAATTGATATCAATTGCCATGTTCAAGGTGACATTGTGCTAGAGTGTATAAGCTTATATAATGATCTGGCTCGGGAAAAAATGATGTATCGTGCCATGTTCAACACAGCATTTATCAGGTCCAACATTTTAATGCTTAGTCGTGATGAAATCGACATACTTTGGGATGCTAAAGATCTATTTCCCAAAAACTTCAGGGCTGAGGTATGTTCACCATAGTTTGTCCACTATACTTTCCCAGTGAAGCAATCACACGTATTACAAGTGTATTGCATTGACATATGAATATATATAACATATCGGTATTTGGTGAAGCTTCTTTTCTCAGATATGGATGCTGCAGCTTCTACACTTCCATTAGAATTGGCTGGTCTTGAAGAAGGTGGTCTCCCTATAGAAGCATTTGATAAAATTCAAGAGATTTTTAACAGCGTGGATTTTCTAGACCCTAAAAGTGATGCCACTCTAAATGTTCTCCATCAGTTAGCTGCATCAGACATTGTCCAAGAAAAGTTGGGGACGGTTCCCCAAGTGTCTGGTGGAGATAAGGCTGATGACCTTGCAAGATCACCACCACTGTCACCTTCAAATTCTTCTGTGAAGACACCTGTCATTTCCCAAAAATCACAGGAAGTTGCAGATAATAAGGTTAAAGTCAACCTTACTCCACATCCTCATAGCCCGTCATTAAAGGATGTCAAGGAAGTTACTGTTGAACCTTCTACTCCAACACACCCTAAAACTCCAACTTCGATGGACAAAATAGGTATTTCACTTGAATCTGCAGGATCTCTGTCAACAGGTCATTTAACCGAGTCACCATCCTCGCCCTCTATCCTCCATCGTAGCTCATTAAAAAAAGACATAGCAGATCACAAGGTTAAACCTTCTCAATCTGTGGCTTCTACAATGGGCCCCGCAACCCTTCCATTGAAGGACCAAGCTGTTAGAACGGTAACTTCAACCGCACCACTGCCACCACCGATTATGAGAGCTGGTCCCCCTCCACCACCACCACCACCGCCGCTGCCACCGATTATGAGAGCTGGCCCCCCTCCACCACCTTCTTCAACACCACCACCACCACCAGTTATGAAAGCTTGTCCCCCTCCACCACCACCACCACCAGTTATGAGAGCTGGTCCCTCTCCTCCTCTTCCTCCTCCACCACCACCACCAGTTAAGAAAGCTGGTCCCTCTCCACCACCACCACCACCACCAGTTATGAGAGCTGGCCCCTCTCCTCCTCCTCCTCCTCCTCCACCACCACCACCAGTTATGAAAGCTGGTCCCTCTCCACCACCACCACCTCCGCCTCCACCTCGTCCTGCAAGGGAAGGTACAAATGTAAGAGTTGAATCACCGGTGCCACCACCACCACCTCCTGCATCACGGATTTCCACAGGTCCACCGCCTCCACCACCTCCACCTTTTTCTGGTAAAGGGAATGTGAACAAGGGTGTTGTCCCACCCCCACCCCCACCAAGAGCCGCCCACGTTGCAGGAGCTCCTTCTCCGCCACCACCTATGATGAAGGGGCGTAGTTTGTCAAAAACAGGTTCTTTGAAAGCCCAACAATCTAAGAAGCTGAAGCCATTGCATTGGTTGAAGCTAACAAGAGCAGTACAAGGAAGCTTGTGGGCTGAGACACAAAAATCTGGCGAAGCTGCAAAGTAAGTTTTTTGTCCTTACTTTGTCTTTTGAAAGTGGACGATGCCTCTCCCTAACTGGTTCTTCATCTTCTATTTTTCTTTCTTTCTTTCTTTTTATGGTTCATGCATATAGAGCACCAGAGATTGATATATCAGAACTTGAGTCTCTCTTCTCAGCAACAAACCCAAAGTCAGAACAAGGGGATGCAAAATCAAAATCTCGGTCAACATTAACTAATAAGCCTGAAACAGTACAACTGGTAAATATTATCTTCTTCATCATATTTATGAATATGCAAATATTTAATAAATGGAATGACGTTGCAATTCTGTAATGCAAATGGAGTGACCTTGCAATTCTTTGCTCATAAAAGTTGTTTTACTGATTCCACATGTTGCAGATTGATCACAGGAGGGCATATAACTGTGAGATCATGCTTTCAAAGGTCAAAATACCATTGAATGAATTGATGGTAAGGTCAACTATTTATATTATAATAATAACGGAATTATTTATGTTGCAACCACTAATGCACGATAAGCTGACATTTGGTCCACTTACAAGAGCCACTTGAAATTGGTCATGCACACGCACACATACATCTGTGTGTGTATTACTATATTTTGATTTTTGACTGACCGGGTCGGTCACTCATCAACCACCTAGTGTTATTCTTCCTTAGAGGACTTGCTTAAATAGTTTGCATGGAGAGCTACCGTCTTTTGATAAATAAATGAATTCATGAACATCATACTTGCCTACTAGTTAATTTGGAACAAGTACACAGGTGTTTATAATTTGTAATTAACATTTTTGACGGTCTTCCAGTAGTACTTAGTTTGTGACACTTGGCAGGATCATGTTCTAGCCTTGGAAGACTCAGCAATGGATGCTGATCAAGTGGACAACCTCATAAAGTTTTATCCAACAAAAGAGGAGATGGAGCTGCTTCAGGTAAACTGTTAGTTGAGCTGTTTAAAAGGTTAAAAGATATAATAAACCCTGATCTGTTGGGAAGATGTCAACTGAGTCCTTGGAATTTAATTGCTGCTTACTAGGAATTGATGTTTCTTGCTTTCACAATGTTTCTTCAACTGCTATAGAACCTCTAGAAATATTCAAGAAAAACACAAGTGCACAGAATATGTCACGGTGGACGCTTTAAAGTTTAAACACTTCAAGCTCCCAACTTGTTTTGAGAATTAGAAATCTTCAGCCTTAAAGTTATGAATATACCTTAAATGACTTTCTTTTTGTCGATTTTGTTTTATATAAATAGCATAAGACTTATGTTGCACGGGAACTGGTACGGGAACGAGAAACGGGTACGGGTACGGGAACTCGTGGATACATGTTTCTGTTTTATGGTGCTCTACACTAATGTAGGTTCGAATGCATCTAAATTTTAAGGTGGAGCAGTAAAAAAGATTAAACTTTAACAATTAGTTCCAAAAGTTAGGATATTTCTGCACACTTACTAATTTGCAGCAGGTTTAGGCATGGTCCCAATCATGATTAGTATGTATCTTTGATATTCTTCTTCCATTAACTGTTTTGATCCCTTTTATCAGTTTATGTGAAGTTATGCACTCGTAGCTTTTATTCATTGTAACTAATGGCTTTTGTGCTCAGGGATACAAAGGAGAGAAGGATAAATTAGGCAAATGTGAACAGGTTTTTAATACACATTTTGTCAACTTGAACAAATTAATTTGAAAGTTGTCTACTAATTAAACCAAACTTGATGGAAGCGTTTTATATATTTTGAACAGTTCTTCTTGGAGCTGATGAAAGTTCCACGTACAGAATCTAAGCTTAGAGTTTTCTCTTTTAAGTTACAGTTCAATGCACAGGTCAGATGTAAATTTGATGCCTTGCATCCTCTGCTTGTTGTAGGTTTGGATTTTGATCTAACTGTCAAGATTTGTTTCCATTTAGGTTTCTGATCTTAGGAAGAACTTAAACATAGTAAATTCGGCTGTAGAACAGGCAAGTTTCCTTCATGTTACATTGATTTTGCAGGTAATCAGATATTATCCGTTAAAACTTATATAATTCATGTGTTTCGATCAGACCAGGAGTTCTGGTAAACTAAAGAGAGTCATGCAAACGATTCTTCAGTTGGGAAATGCTTTGAACCAGGGGACTGCAAGGGGTGAGTGGTAAAAATTAAGAATTCATTTTTATCGGGTATAATATTTATCATGCTATTCAAAGATGCTATTGTTCTCTTTATGATGCAAATTAGGTTTGTTTTCAGACTTGCAGTAATAATAATTTGAATTTGTTATAGGGTCCGCAATTGGGTTCAGGTTAGATAGCCTCCTGAAACTTGCAGATACACGAGCAAGGAACAATAGAATGACACTCATGCATTACCTTTGTAAGGTACTCATTTCTTTCCTTCAACAAGCTTAACCGATCTTCAGATTGAGCTTCAAGTATATTCTTCTCTAAGTCATCAATGTATCACTAGTAATACCTAATCATAAATCGGTAAGCGGTAATGCACTTCCTCTTTACTCATTTTCACTTTTGTTCATGGTAGCTCTGTTTGATGCTTGTAGGTGCTTGCTGACAAACTACCTGAAGTCCTTGATTTTTCAAAGGATCTTAGCAGTCTGGAACCTGCTGCAAAGGTAATCAATGTAGTTGGATTTTTCACTAGTTTTATAGTATAAGTTAAGCTTTTATGTTTTGATTATATTTGATTATTTGTGTCCAGGTACAACTGAAATTCTTGGCAGAAGAAATGCAAGCTATCATCAAAGGATTAGAGAAAGTTGGCCAGGAATTATCGATGTCTGAAAATGATGGACCTGTGTCTGAAAGTTTCCGCAAGGTAAAGATACTCGTTTGACCTGTTTTCTTTCAAGCTACTTTCTGTTTGACCTGAAATAGATAAAACACAACCCATAACAGCATGTTATAGATAAATGGGTTTTGCTACTTGTAGATATATCTCTTTAAGAATAATTTGGTTTTTGTTGGGTAGGCTTTGAAGGAGTTCCTTTGTTCAGCAGAAGGTGAAGCAAGATCATTGGCTTCTCTGTATTCTAGTGTGGTATGGCTCATATTTTCCTTTTTTTATATACAAATACTTGCTTAAATATCTTAAATTTGTAAGCAAAAGATCCTATGCTTTATAGGGTAAAAATGTGGATGCTTTAATTATCTACTTTGGTGAGGATCCAGCCCGTTGCCCATACGAGCAAGGTACTTACAAAATCACTTTTTAAAATGTTGATTATTTGGAATACAACATTTTAGTTTTATATGACATGCATTTATGTTACGATATTATTTTCAGTTGTTACAACTTTGCTGAAATTTGTGAGAATGTTCAATCAAGCAAACGAAGAAAACGCCAAACAATTAGAGGCGGAAAAGAAGAAGGCAGAGAAGGAAGCCTCAAATGAAAAGTTGAAACAAGCTCAGTCTGATATCATGTCAGAACATATAATACCACGATCACCTGTAAAAAATGGCCAATAACTTTCTTTCTTTTTTATTTTTTATATATTTGGCTAAGGTTAACAAGAACCATGGAAATGTACAGGTGTTCTGAGGTTCCGGGTTGCGTATTTAAAATGTAAAGTTGTACAGTAATAGAGTTTTTCAAGAAAGTACAGGGCTCAGGTATTTCAGTTAAAGGTTAGTGTTTTGAAATTTTATTTATTTAGTTTTATTATTGGAAGCATCTTCTCTGTCCTCATGGGAAAGGTCTGCCCATAGTCACATGGAACGCGGTACGTTCACGAGGGGGGGTAGGCTCATTTGGAACGCCAATCCGGTGCGTGGTACGGTGTACCATATAATCTGGTACATCGTATTATATACGAAACATTTTACATGTAAACTAGTAAAGATAAAGGGGGTAAAATGTTAAATGTCCAAATTAATTTTACACTTTTTATCTAAAATTTTACAAGTTTAGAGATTAAATGTAGAGTAGTGAAAAATGAAGGGGTTAAATGTTAAAAGCCTAAACCTATTTTAACCCTAAAATGCATCACCAGTGTCGGAATTTTCCGCCGGAGTTCCCCTTTCAGATTTGGGTACGTGTTTCTTAGTGTTTCCAATCGCATACCCAAACAATTGGAAACGCGTACCGGTTGGAATTAGGTTGAAATTCTTGAGAATCGGGAACGGTCAATTTTAATGATCCGGTACGACTCTGTACCCGTTTCCGGTACACCGAATCGGGAACGCAGATCGTAGGTGATATAGCGTTTCCTGTGACTATGGGTCTGCCTACATCCTACCCTCCCGAGACAGACCCTACCAATAACTTTTAGTTATGGTGGGGATTTACTCGATACGGTGGTGGTTGTTAGTGTTTGACATTTTAGAAATTTCATTTACAGTTATGGAAAAATACTTCTACATTTTTGTAGTATTTTTCATGAATTTAGAGGTGGCAAAATGGTTGGGCCAGATAACAGTAATTCTTTTGTACATGTTGTCCCGAAACACTTTTCCCCAAATTCGTTACTATTCAATAAATAATTAGTGTGTTATTTAAGTAACAATTTAATGTTTTGGAGATGATCTAGGTGGTTTATGCCTTAAAACTACACTTTGGGCCCTTTTCAACCCGTTTCCCTTTAAGCTCTATTTATTATACCTCTTCGGCCTATTAGACACACGATAACCTGCCATAAATGGGTTGAAAATGATACCTCTAGTCATGATGTCATATGTGGTCACTTTTTGCTGTGGTTGCAATTTTGAACAATTTGGTCTTAATATGTTGTGCAGAGTCGAGGCAATTTTGCACAGTCGACGGCGGGTAAATATTCAGGTAAAACAAGGTCTTCCCTTTTCTTTAATACCAGAAACGTGAAGTTACAAAGAGATGTAGCATGCCCAGAAACATTGTTTTGTGTAATTGTAACATATGACTATTGTAAGTTACAGTTATGTTTGTTGAAGTGAAAGCAATGTCTGAAACTCAGCGAGTTACTGGGTCAGGAGGGACGATTCATTTGGAACTCACACGAGACAACTGAGAAAAATCATATTACAAATAAGGAGTTGAAATGCTAGATATAACTTTCTCAAACCATTATTCAGTTTCATTATGCATCTCATTCAACACTCAAGGATAACAGAAAACCCGAACCTGACGGGGAAACTGAAATCCAACACCTTCGGCTGGGCTTTTGGTACAAAACTTTCCTTCTAATAAGTTGGTATTAAATTGTAACATACGTTACTTGTAACCTTCATAGTTCATGACTATTTTGTTATCTTAACTATAGAAACCTATTTTATCTAATCACTACTACCGAATTAACATTCGGGAAAAAATGAAACCATTATTTTTATATATTATTAATAATGCAACAATATTCCTCAAACACCAAACCATTGCAAACCTTCACCGCCTACTTTTACCTTTATTTAATCTATATTCTTTTATCTATAGATTTTTTTGTACTTGTTCAACCTTGGGGGAGTTTAAAAAAGCTACAAATTATATGAACAAAACCAACCACCTTTCAAAGATAAGATATAAAGTGATAGATAAAGAGTTAGTACGATATCAAATCAATCCACTAATTTTGCGATTTAAAAAGGGATGACGACTCAGCTTGTTGCCCATTTACCCACTATCTAAACGTATCTTTTTGTGATTAATGGAATGAATTCATAATTTTTATTAATAAATCAAAATCCAACATGGACACATACATAGGTGATAGGTCTCATACAAATTAAAACATGCTCAAAACGAGTTGTTAACAGATCAATCCAACATAGCCACATAAGTCTCACAAAAATTAAAACATGCTCAGAATGAGTTGTTAATCTATGAACATCCACTAGAGGAGTTTAGTTCATTAATATTAATGCATAAAGGAATGGTTATGTAAGGTTTACCTCAACATGCATATTTTTCAGCACAAAAGAACTTCAATTAGTTGAGATTCCCACAGTAGGGTGCGGTAAGAAGAGATATAGGCACAAGTCTCCTTAGTGGTTCGATCCACGTTCCAGTGTTGAGATTGTATCTCACTCAAAATAATATACTCCCAGAGACCATTCTCAGAAGTTTGGCCGAATGAAAAATAAACCGGGCTTGGATCACCCTAAGGTGATGAACATGTGTTCATACCATAGTTACCTAATTCGTGGTCTGCTCCGATACGGATACGTGATTCGCTAGAGGTACGTAGCGTATTCGGTACGAAGGGGTAAGTTCATTTCGGTACGAACCGGTATGGTGTACCATTGAGTCCAATACGGTACAGGAAATTTGTTTTAAAAAATAGCTATTTATAATTTATAGTATAGAGTCAAGTTCATGTACAAACAGATTTCCGGTACGAACAGTACGAATCAAACAAAAAAAGGGCAGTGGCATTTTTGTAATTATAAACAAATCTCTTTTTTTTTTTACAAAAACCCACAGTACCAACCAGAAAACTCAAATTCATTCTAAAAATCCTAACAAAAACCCCAAATTAACAACACAATTGAAGACGATCAAGCAAGATGAAGCTCAATATCATCGAAAACTGGAAAACCGGAGGTAATATTTGATTTTTATACGATTTTTTCCAGTTTTCATGCTATGAAAAGGTGTTCGATTAATGTCTAAAACAGAGGATATGATATTTATTATTATTTTTTTTTATGAAGAACAAGATTTCAAGTCTATAGGCTTTTGAAGCTGTTCTATGTAGAGTACTTTTTGTGAAACTTGGTATAGCATGTTCTATGCAGAGTAATTTTTGTGAAACTTGGTATAGCATGTTCTATGCAGAGTAATTTTTGTGACACTTGGAGCTGAGAAAGAGACAACATGAATTTGTTTAAAGTAGAGGATCAACAAGAACATGATGAAATGAAAGAAGGATCTGCTACAAAATTACTCTACTTGTACAATAATTACTCTACACTATAAACCACTGCTGATTACTCTAGAGTATTTGTATAGCGTAATTATAACTAGAGTAATTATATAATTACCTTTTCTTCAGTAGTAATGGTTTGGTTTCTGGAGTAATTTTGGAACTAGAGATTGAATGTTTATAGTAGAGTAATTTTTGGAGTTGTAGAGTAATTTTTAAAGTAGTTATTGCATATCTTTGTGGAGTAATTTGTGAAGTAGTTATGGATTGTTTTGTAGAATAAATTGTGTTTGTTTAGTATTTTTTGTGAAGTAGTTATGGTTTGTTTTCTAGAGTAATTTTGGAACTAAAGACTGAACGTATGTTTTGCTTTTATATATAGAGAGAGAAAGTGAGGTAAGTGAAAGTGATATAATGTCAGAGAAAAAGAAAGCTGCAAATAAAAGTTGTTACTTACAATAATGCCACCGCCTTTTTTCTCTTTGATTCGTACAGTTTGTACGGTTTTTTTATTTGTATTTGATCTTTTGTCTTATAGTACATATATAATGTTAGTTTTATACTTTTTATGTATAAATTTATAAGTATAAGGACCAAATGTAAGTTATTGAAAGATCGAGGGTTTAAAGTGTTTAAATTCCTACACATATCTAACCCTAAAAGCCAAAAAAAAAAAAGTAGCCACTATTCTCCCTCTATATTGTTTTCTTCTTCTTCCTTGTTTCTTCTTCTTGTTCTTCCTAATTTCTTGTTCTTCTTCCTAGTTTCCAATTCAAACTTATCAATCCACTTAACGTACACAACAATGATCAGAACGATTTGAGTTTCAACATGGAGCATCGTACCATTCGATTTCAGTTGCGTACAAGAGACAATCCAGTACGACAACAAATTCTGATTGGGTACAAAGCGATCCAATACGAACGTGGCCTCTGAGCGAATTTGGTAACTATGGACTTCTTCGTACATTTTCCGCAGGCAAGAAGTTGTTTGGCATGGTAGACAAATACTGGTAATGATTCCCCATGTTTGGTCTAATCTGAGCAAGTGCTACTCTTAACATTTGTCCTTTAAGCCATTCAAACTCAACCGCCACTATGTAACCCTCATTGCACGAGTAAAGGTGGTGATCAACTCACCCAAGAATATAATCGGTTCAGGGGGTATCAAGTAATACAAAAAAGGACCCGTGATAGCTTCCTCTTGGCGCATAACGTGCACTGGTTGACCGTTACGAATAGATGCATTAACGATATATGCTGCCCCAAGAATTGCAACAACCGTCCATAGGGGATGGTTGATCTCCTCGACATTCAGAAATTCTACATTCGTTGAAAAAGCCTCATGTGGTTGGTAGTCGATTAGTTAAAGAACACTATTGACCCTTGGTATCCATCAACAAAGGCAAACACTTGATAAAGG